>JACEIK010008150.1:29335-43365 GCA_018107945.1 Datura stramonium
AAATGAGTCGTGGTGACTGACCACGACTCGTGGTCACACCCGTTGAGTACACTGCCCGGATTCCTCTGTAGGTCACCACGAGGGACATAACAAGTCGTGGTCACTGACCATGACTCGTGGACCTCACTGCCTCTCATATGAAATTCTATACTAAGCTTGACCACGAGTCACCTAACGAGTCATTACCACCGATGATTACTTGTGGTGACACTCGTTAGGTGCACTGCCTAACAACTGATTAGGGCTAATAACGGGGGACATGACAAGTTGCTACAGGTGACCACGACTCGTGGTCACCCTCTGTCAAGTACACTTCTTCCCATTTCACACTTCCAATTCCTCCTTCCCACGATCGGCCTAACGAGTCGTTAGATCTCACAATGACTCGTCAGGTGGGTCGTCCCGAGACATTTTCTGTAGATTTTTTGGATTTTTTAATCTAAGTCCCGATCTAGTCTTTGAGTTTCTGGAGCATTACAATATCTCCCCTTTGGAAACATTCTTCCTCGAATGTTAGGAAACACATAGGAAAGTAGAAAATAATAATCAAAGTTCCAGATACTATTCATTTAACTTCAAAACTGACGGAACGACTACCTCGGTTTCAAAATACATAACTGAACTGAATTCTCTTTTCATACATACATTTAAAAGCATAAAAGAGAATTGAACACCTAGACTAAGTCATGAAAACTAAATTGAGTGCTAGGGTCAAAACTAATATCTCAAGCTGTGCTAGAGCCGGTAGAGAACAAATGCAGGTATTTGGCCATCATATTCACTTCAGCCTCCTACATAACTCTCTCAACCTATTGATTTCACCATAAGACCTTGACTGAAGCTATTTCCTTATTCCTCAGCTTACGAACCTGACGGTCAAGGATCTGGACTGGTACCTCCTCATATGAGAGACTATTCTTTATTCCCACACTATCCAATGGCACAACTGTGGTTGGATCTCCGATGCACTTCTTCAGAAGTGACACATGGAAAATGGATGTACAATTACTAGTTCTGAAGGTAACTCTAGTTCATAGGCCACATTGCCGATATGCCTCAAAATTCTATAAGGTCCCACATACCTCAGACTGAGCTTCCCCTTCTTTCCGAACCTCATCACCCCTTTCATGGGCGAAATTTTCAGGTATACCCAGTCATCAACTGCAAACTCCAACTCTCTTCTCCTCACATCGGCATAATATTTTTGGCGGCTTTGAGCTGTTTTCAACCTTTCTTGGATGAGCTAAACTTTCTGCATTTCCTCGTGAACTGAGTTTGTCCCTATCAAGGTAGCTTCACCAACTTCAAACCAACCTATAGGAGATATACACCTTCTACCATACAATGCTTCAAATGGGGCCATCTGGATATTAAAATGGTAGCTGTGTTGTATGCAAAACTCAATAAGAGGCATGTGGTCATCCCAATTACCCTTAAAATCGATTGCGCATGCTCTTAGCATATCTTCTAGGGTCTGAATGGTCCGCTCCACTTGCCCATCAGTCTGCGAGTGAAAAGCGGTGCTGAGTTTGACCTGAGTGCCTAGTCCCTTCTAAAAGGACTTCCAGAAGTGTGAGGTGAACTGCGTTCCCTTGTCCAATATGATAGCCAAAGGCAACCCATGGAGTCTGACTAACTCTCGAATGTAAAGTTTGGCATAGTCCTTAGCTGAGTCTATGGTTTTAATTGGGAGGAAATGAGCTGACTTTTTCATTCGATCTACTACCACCTAGATTGAATCATGCTGTCAGCGAGTCTAAGGTAGACCCTAATGAAATCCATATTCACTTCCTCCCACTTCCACGTGGGTATACTGATATCTTGGGTCATGCCTCCTGGCCTTTGGTGCTCCACCTTGACTTGCTGGCAGTTCAGGCACTTGGCTACAAATTCAGCAATGTCTCTTTTCATGCCGTTCCACCAGTAAATATCCTGCAAGTTGCGGTACATTTTGGTAGCATCGGGGTGAATGAAGTATCTCAAGCTGTGTGCCTCAGCTAGTGTCTGTTGTCTCAACTCACCAACATCCGGTACACACAACCTTCCCTGGTAATGGAGTACACCATCTCCTCCTTTGGAGAAAGCCTACCCCTCCTTCCTGAGAATTTCTTCTTTAAGTTTAAGTAGGACTAGATCTTTATCTTGTCTGGACTTAACTTCCACTACTAAGGATGAATCCGACCCGCTTTGCATTACCACACCACCTTCAGCTAAATCCACAAAATACACCCCTAACCAGGCTAGTCTGTGAACATCCCTTGCTAACTCCTTTTTGTCTTCCTCAATATGAGTCACACTCCCCATAGACAGTCTGCTTAGGGCATCAGCTACCACATTGGCTTTGCCCGGGTGATACAGTACACTCATGTCATAGTCTTTTAGCAACTCCAACCACCGTCTCTGTCACAAGTTTAGGTCCTTCTGGCTGAACACATACTGAAGGCTCTTGTGATCTATGAACACATCCATGTGAGCCCCATAAAGGTAATGTCTCCATATTTTTAGCATGAATACCACCACTGCCAACTCCAAGTCATGTGTTAGATAATTCTTCTCATGAACTTTGAGCTGTCTGGAGGCATAGGCTATCACTTTGCCCCGCTGCATCATAATGCAATCGAGTCCAATTCTGGAAGTGTCACCATAAACCACCAACCCATTTGATCCTTCCGGCAAGGTTAACACTGGAGCGGTAGTGAGTCAAGTCTTCAACTCCTAAAAACTCTTTTCACACTCATCCAACCACTGAAATTTCACTTTCTTTTGAGTTAACTTAGTAAGAGGAGATGCTATAGAGGAGAAACCTTCCACAAATCATCGTTAATAACCCGCTAAGCCCAGGAAACTCCTGATTTCAGTAGGAGAGGTAGGTCTGGGCCAATCCGTCACTACTGCTATCTTTTGAGGGTCTACTTGTATTCCTTCACTCGAGACCACATGACCTAAGAAAGTCACAAACTTTAACAAAAATTAGAACATGCTAAACTTGGAGAATAACTGGCGGTCCATGAGTGTCTGTAATGCTAATCTTAGGTGGTTGTCATGCTCTTCCTCATTTCTAGAGTATACTAAAATGTCGTCGATAAATACGATGACGAACATATCCAAATACTGCTTGAAGACTCTGTTCATTAAGTACATGAAGGCTTCTGGGGAGTTTGTTATCCCAAAGGACATTACCACAAATTCGTAGTGACCATACCGAGTTCTGAATGCTCTTTTCAGTATGTCACCCTCTCCGACCCTTAGCTGATGGTACCTTGACTTGAGATCGATCTTGGAGAAACAACTGGCTCCTTGAAGTTGGTCAAATAGATCGTTAATTCTGGGTAGAGGGTACTTGTTCTTAACTGTGACCTTGTTCAGTTGACGGTAATCTATGCACATCTGAGGGTACCATCTTTCTTACGCACGAATAGCACTGGAGCACCCTAAGGAGAGATGTTGGGTCTGATAAAACCCTTGTCAAGAAGGCCTCTTAGCTGCTCCTTCAACTCCTTAAGCTCGGCTGGAGCCATTCTGTAAAGAGGGATGGAGATAGACTGAGTATCTGGGAGGATATCTGTTCCGAAATCTATTTTCTGTTCAGGGGGAACTTCGGGAAGATCCTTAGGAAAAACATCTAGGAACTCACTGACTACTGGAACTGACTGGATCGTTGGGGTCTCAAAGTTGGAATCCTTGACCCAAACCAAATGATAAATACATCTCTTGGAAATGAGTTTCTGGGCCTTAAGGTAGGAAATAAACCTACCCTTAGGTGCTGAACTGCTGCCCATCCATTCTAACACTGGCTCGTTGGGAAACTGAAACTTAACGACTCTAGTTCTGCAATCAATTGGGGCATAGCAGGAGTGTAACCAATCCATACCGAGAATAAGGTCAAAGTTGACCATGTCTAACTCTACAAGATCGACTAGAATAACTTTACTCCAGACTGAGACTAGGCAGTTTCTATACAACCGACTGGCTCTGACTGACTTTCCAATTAGGGTGGAGACTGAGAATAGTTCTGAGAGGACCTCTGGACTGATGTTGAACTGTACTGCTATATAGGGAGTCACAAACGAAAGAGTGGCTCCTGGATCTAGGAGGGAATACACATCTAGGTGAAAGAGATGTAACATACCGGTAACTATGCCAGATGAGCTTTCCTGATCCTGATGGAAAGACAGAGCATAGAAATGATTTTAGCGCTGATTGCCATCTGTACCTAGAGTGTTGGCCCGCTGAGCTGGTCGACCTACTGGAACTGATGAGGTGGTATATTGTGATCTCCCTCGCCCTACTGACAGGAACTTCTTAAGTCGGTGTCCAAGTTAACCACACCCAAAACAACCCTCTCATCCCTGAAAGCATTCTCCCAGGTGGTTCCTACCATACTTAGGGCAAGCTGGATACCTATTCCCGGCACTGTGAGTTTGAGATTGAGTGCCGGATGATCCACCCCTCCGATCCTGGCGGGATCGAAAGGTTGGGGCGCTAGCTGAACTAGGTGCTGGGGTTCTCTGCTACTATTGCTGCTGCTGCTACTATGGGCGGCTACCACCGTTAGACCTTTGATGGTCGAAATATGAATGGCCAATCCTTGACATTCTGTTCTTACGCTCCATTTCCTTCATCATTTTAGCCTCAATCTGCTGGGCATAGACAATTAAGTTAGAAAGGTCCATGTCCTTAATCAGCATCGCGGTCCTACACTCCTTGAGGACCAGATTTGACACTCTATTTACAAACTTCAACATGTGAGCCCTTGGCTTGGATACCATCTCTGGAGAATAGTTAGACAACTTAGTACACTCCATAACATACTCCTCCACAATTCTGTTGCCCTGCCTCAAAATCATAAACTCCACCATCTTTGCCTCCCTCACCTTCCAAGGGAAAAATCTGTCCAAGAAAGCTGTGTGAAATTCTTCCCACTCCACTAGTCCTGCTCCTGCTAGCCGCCCTTCTTTCAACTAGTCATGCAAGACTTGAGCTACCCCCTTCAGCTGGCAGGTAGCCAAGTCGGCACTCTCAGAACGACTGTCACCCATAATTCGGGTGATTTTTCTAATCTTGTCTACAAACCCTTGCGGGTCCTCTCCCACCTTTGCTCCATGAAAATCTGGAGGGTTCATCCGGGTGAAGTCCCGCACCCTCGCAGCTGCTGCAGACCCATCGGTGTTCATTGGCACCACTTGCCAGTTCACCTGGTTGGTGGCTCTTTAGGCCAGTAGTTGAATGGCCGCCCCGAATTCGGCAGTAAACACCGAATCATCTTGAGGAGCTATCAAGGATGGTGGGGAAGGTCTGTTGACATTATCGACCCTTTTTCCATTACCGCGTCTGGGAGGCATGGTTCACTAAAATAAAACAAAGCACGAATTCAAAGGGTATTTCTTGAATTGAACTTTAACACACGATAAAGAGTATGAACAAAAGAGAGTTTTCCTAATAACATCTCATAGCCTTCTCGTCATAAGTGTGGCATGCTTCACACCCATGAAAAGGACTCTAATCTATGCGACTTTCAAACTTTCCGAGGATACTCTGAACCTAGGGCTCTGACCAAGTTTGTCACGCCCCGAGCCTACACCTTGGACATAACACGGTACTCGAAGTCACAAGTGACCCCAAGTCAACCCTTGGTCTATCATACATTGGTGTTCTGAGTAAACATGCACAACGGAAATTTGAAATAATACATAATGGTATTTTTGAAAAAATTAAAGACTGATCATAGAGATTTTTAAATATCTGAAAAGTCTGAAATCAAGTGTGGTCTGAAAAGCCATCTAACTGACGAGTTGCTGGGACAAGTCTAACTGAAAGTAATAATAAAAACTGAAATGAATGAAATAACGCCCTAAGAATATGAGGACTCACATTGCTGGTGCTGATAGAGAGATCCGAACAAAATCGGCTAACGGCACTGGGTCTAAGAACATGCGCTATATCATGAAACAATACAGCATAAAAGTATGCGTTAGTACTTTGAATGTACTGAGTAAGTGAGAGATATAAATGGTATGAAAGAACTAGTAACTGAACTGAAATGACATGAAATGACCAACTGAAGATATTGATAACTGATACAACTATAATATAGCTAATCTGGTCAATAATGACCCAGGCTGATGGTCATCAACATTCCCTAAGTCTGAAATACTGAGTTTGAAAGACCACGCTGAACTGATCTGAATTGAACTAAACTGAACTGTCAAAACTGAGACTGAACATAACTAACTATTGGGAGAGTCTATAACCGACATATAACCACGTGAGCTAGACGTGGAGTTCGATGTATACAACCCATCAGTAGAACCCAATATACCTTGCCAGGGTATAAAGGCATGACTGGGTGATCACAAGAGTCTGGGGCCAATCAGGCCAAGTAATATTGTCACCTACGCTGGCAACGTAGTTTTGGGAACCTGGGTGCACTGGAACCCCCACCCGCTCGGTGCTAAGTTCTACTCCCACTGGAAACCTATACTGAACTGCTAAGCTGATAGCTTGAAAATAGGGTTCAAGGGCTGGTCAGACCTATATATCTAAAATATCATGACCGCCTAATGGACCAAACTAGATTCTGAGTCTAATTCTGATAATTGGGAGGCACCACTGACACCTCCGAAAAAGACTAGAGTCAAACTGATTAGTTGACAAGTTCTGAATAATTTTGAAGAGGTTCTATTTCTGACTAATCTGAACTATTAAACAACTAATAGAGAACTCAACTCATTCCAACAACATGGGAATTCCATAATATGGCAAAATTCAAGAATTAAAGAAATTTCATCCGACAAGGCTAAAATCATTCNATATATTCCCTAGATGGAATTTAATAAGTAAAATCGTTACTCGAGAATTAGGGCTTAAATTCACTTTTGTATGAACATTGACCATTTAATTAGGAGCTGATAAAGATAATATGAACAATTAACATTGATATTATTCCAGGCTAAATTAACAAAAAACAACATGAAATTCATTCGTAGTCGAGAGCTTAGGGCTAAAACTGATAAGAGAGTTATGGGAGGATTTTGGGGGACACAAGGGAAGGACAATTCCCTTGTTGAATTCCCACATACCTGACTAAAATTAACCCAGAGAAGAGGACTTGAACTGCTGCAATGGAGGACAACCCTAAGCTTTCTTGAGATAACTTTCGATGAGTTTTCTGAGAATAAACATGAGAATTAAGGGAGGAACCGTCACAACCCTCTAGTAAGTCTGATTTTACGTCCAAAACGTCCTGGTTTAAAGCTTAAGGGAATAGGAATTTACTAAATAGCCCTTAGAAAAATGCTGGGAAAACTGCCAGGAGACCCTAACAGGTGACCAAACGAGTTGTGGTGACTGACACGACTCGTGGTCACACCCGTTGAGTACGCTACCCAAATTCCCCTGTAGGTCACCACAAGGGACCTAACGAGTCGTGGTCACTGACCATGACTCTTGGACATCACTGCCTCCCATATGAAATTCTTTAATAGGATTGACCACGAGTCATCTAACGAGTCATTTCCACTAATGACGACTCGTGGTGACACTCGTTAGGTGCATTGCCTAACAACTGACTTGGGATAATAACGGGGGAAATGACGAGTCGTAATAGGTTACCACGACTCGTGGTCACCATCCATCAAGTACACTACTTCCCATTTCACACTTCCAATTCCTCCTTCCCACGACCAGCCTAATGAGTCGTTAGATCTCATAACAACTCGTCAGGTGGGTCATCTTGAGACATTTTATGGATTTTTTGATTCAAGTCACGGATCTAGTATTTGAGTTTCTAGGGCATTACAGCTCATGTTGATCTATGGTTCACCGTTCTCCATCCTTCTTCCATACAGTAGGCAACTATGATCAATTTGGCATTTCGCTGGCGTCTTTCGATAGAGCACCGATCGTCGGCTCTATTTTCATTCTTTTTGACCAATTTCATGCTTTTCTCCATTTAAGTTAGATACCTGCAAGGATCAAAGAGAAAAGGCATAAAATTCGCCTAATTGACTTGAAAACTAAGCAAAAACTAATGTTTAAGATACTAGAGAGTTGGTAAATTACCAACTCATCATACGGTTATCCCGAGGAGGAGTTTGGTCACCTTCTTCCTCTGTGGCCTCATTGCTATCATCTCTGGATTGGGCCTCCCGGACCCTTGTTCCTCATTAGAGCCACTCCCAGACTCTTGAACCTGTTTTTCTCCCTCTTCAGACTGGGGAGCAGTGGCTGGAGCGGTAGAAGTAACTTTGACCTGTACCTTGGTTTGAGCCCTAGTGGTTTGTGGCTCATCAGTGTTGGAAGTCTCAACTCAGTACTTTTCCACTAAACCACTAAGGAAGCTTCCTAGTTGATCAGAGTCGGAGGGCTCATCTCTTAATGCCCTCCTTGCAACTATCTCATGTCACACCCCACCTTGGGAGGCATGACTAGAACCTAGTGCCACACTGGGATCTGACTGACCTGGATGGGCTTATGCACATCTAGTGCATGCCTGCAACTCAATACAAAAAAACAACGAGCTATATCTCGGTTGTAAACACAACTTCCGGCCGACAAAGCCGTATAACCACCTGTAAATAAAAAAAGCTAACCAACAACAGGCAACAAAAGGGATCCTATGAGGGCCGACAAGACCACCATGCTGTCTAGTTATAATAGAAATGAGAATAAGCTACTATACTAGGACCCACACGGCCAACAACAGCTAACCAACTGGATACTGTAGTTTGGAAGCCTCTAAGAATACAACAGTCGTTTGGACAGGGCCCCGGCCTACCCAAAATTCTATACAAATGAAAGACTATAATCTCTACAACCTGGAAACTCTGAATGAAAGGAGCTAGCCAAACTGTTGACTCTGGACAACTACTACTGAAGATCCCGAACACTGTCTGTCTAAACCTATAGGCAAGTACTGTAGTGCCCAAGGATGGGCGCCAGTACAATATGTACTAAATATGTAAGACAATCATAAAATATGAGTAGAAGTTGTTAAAGAATGAAAGTAAGTAGGAAGAAGGGGAAAAAAGATTAACCTATAAGCTTGCTTATTCGTAAATTACATCTAGCAAAACACTGTGCAGAAATGAGCTAAGACTTGTGATTACTCGTTCATAAGCTATAACTGGTAGGCAAAAATACACACAAGAACCTAACCTGCCCTCCATAATCCAGGAAGGTAAAATCAACACAGAGATAACCTACTGGGACCTCTATAAGCTCTGGAAAGTACACCTCAATCTATATACCCCTATCCAGGTTTCTATGACTCTACTGGTGCTATAGCCAACCTACCTATCCCCCTGGGTCTGCAACTGAACCCACTTGGCTCTTGATCTGTAGCTGTGTCTGAGTCTAATGGACTCCTGATAACTGCACCCTAGGCACCAGGCTCGATGAGGGTGTGATGCCGATACGACATAAGATAATAGTCCAGCCATGGAATGGACTATAAATGTCCCTTGGGACTCTACATCATCCCTTGGGATGGCATATCGCTCCTTAGAGCAACGTCATATAGCTCCTTGCGGGTGACGATACAGCTAGTAACCCTGGGGTGGTCACGAGAGGCTCCTAAGTGAGGGAAAACCCACCCGAGATGCTATACAAAGTCTTAATATATCCACTCAAAAGGCATATCTGGCCATCTGGACCTAATGCAACTGTTGTTCCCCCCTAGAATAATCTGTATGGCTACTAGCAGGCACACCCCATGAACCTGTATTTGATCAGAGGATCCTGGTAGTGATCATAATCTCTAATGGTCTAGACCGGATAGAGTGAGATTTGAAGTGTCCTAACAATACTCTAAATGTCCTACTCGAAAAACTATAACTCATAAGCAACTGTAGGGTCACAGATGACCAATTACTTAGTTCCGTTACTTAGAACGACTGTAGGGCTGCTACTGACCGAACATGCTTTTGGGTGGTCGGCCCCTAATCCTTAACAGGTAGTCTACTGAAATTCTTAGCTGAAGTGTAATATTGTGCTAATATGGTTCTATCCCTCTAGACCTTAACTTGGTCGGTTCAGATCTTATATGACTCTTCTGGACAAATTCCTAACCTTGTGGGTAAATTTACATGGACTTAGCCACTCTTGAAAACCTATACCTAACCATCTTATAGGAGCAGGCTGGGGCGCTGGCCCTGACTCTATTTGCTAATGAGTTCCCGTTCCTTAGGGTACCCACGGGTCTATCTGACCTGAAAAACTGGGATGGATTCCTGAGCGACCTGTATGATGAGTACTAAGTCAACTGGAACTAACAGTCACTGGTAGTAGTTAACTAGATAGCAGACTGTCACTCAGTTCACTAGACAAACCTAGTGCCGCTGACTCTAAAGTAGAGCCATCCTATCTAAATTTTTGGCCCTAGGGCGTGAGGGTACACCAATGGTCTCTGGGGGTACTTCACTGACGATGTAGGTGCCAAACTGATAGCTATATCGCCTAGCAACGCCTATGTTTCTCAACTCACTAACTCAGGCCCAATAACTATCCACAAACTTCTAAAGTCTAGGCTTGACAATAAAGCATCAAGTTCTACTAACATAACAGAATGAAGAACAGAGGAATTCCTACGATACTTCTAGCGTGTGTCAAACTTAACATGTTCTTTCCCCAATGAGGGATACTATGATGTAATCTTTATACATTTTCTAGCAGCTAACCATAACATATGGAACTGTAACCTATTGATAACAACGAATCACGACACATCTGATTCGTATACACTAGCAACAGCTAATTACAACCTATAAGATTATTATCTACATTCAAGACATAGGTTGTATCACCGTATGATGAAAATAACATGCCAAAGGAATAAACCCTAATATACCTCGAATGCCGACTTTTGTTTATTTACGCAACTGTTCCACCTGAAGCCAGTAATTTCATTTAGTTTCCACCTTTACTCTGAAAGAAAACAACTATTTTCAACAACAAGAACATCCAATAACAATATCTTTTCAATAGAATTAATTATGACTTCAACTCCATTTCATTTGATCTAAAACTTATAATTTCTCGAGGGTTTAGAAGGGAGAAATACTTATCTATTGTCTGTGGCCATTTAGGATCCAATTTGAAGTAATTCTGAAAACTTTTACTTGGAGAAGTTTCAATTTACCGAGCGAATTTTTGAGAAATAACTCTGTAGTAATGCTTCCCTTAGGCTTATGACTTGTTACCCGAAGTTAATTTGAGATTAGAAGGCATTTGGTAGAGTAATAAGATAAAAAACGATTGATATTTGCATGAGACCTTAGTCCCTGGCTGTGAATATCATTTGTGAAACGATTCAAGTGAGAGAGAAGTGTATATANATATATAGGGCGGTGGTGGGGGGCACGATGCGCTGCCTATAGTGTTGAAACATGGGTGCGATGTGCCGCCCATTGCACTAAGGCAGAGGCGCGACGCACCGGCCGTAGTGCCAGGCTACCTGGCGCGGAGCCCGGTGTGCTGGGCCTCCAGTCCTGGCCTCCTGCTCGCTTGATATCATATTCGTATACTCAACCCTCGGGCCCTTTTTCCACACGCATCGTACTCCAAAACTCTAAACATACGTACGCACACGACCGATAAATGATAGAGACTTACGGGGTGTAACATCCTCCCCCCTTAGGAACATTCGTCTTCGAATGTATTCTTTAGGCTTAAAAGGCTCAACTCTTTTTAATTGTCACCAGAGAAATTTTGGCAGAGTCTCCTCTATATTGTGGAATATCCGAAAACCTAAAACGCAGAAAAGTCCAACGTAGGCATCTCACAGGATGCCATAAACAACTATTTCCCAACAAAGAGGTAGCCAACTGTACAGTACTGATAACATAGTGGCAAAGTAACAACTGAACAACAACCTCACCTTAACTGCACAATCTGGGTCAATCCTGGAACAAGTGAGGATATTTAGATCTCATGTCGTCCTTAGCTTCCCAGATCATCTCATTCTTTATTTCTGTTCCTCTATAAGACCTTACTAGACTGCAACTTTGATTCTTAAAATGTCCCCTTATGGACTTTTCCATCTAATATAACCGTTGTAGCTTCCTTATAAGGTAACTCTTTGGTAGCCTGAATATTTCCAATTAGGTCAACCTGAGAGAAATCTCTTATGCGCTTGCATAGTATTAATGAACAGATCCTAACCCGAAAGTAACTCTATCTCATAGGCCACTTGGCCAATCTCTCGGAGGGTCTAGTATGGTTTAGTGAGTCTAGGGCTGGGCTTGCTTTTCTTTCAGATTCCATGATGCCCTTCCTTAGTGAAGTTTCCAGGAATACCTAATTGTCGCTTCAATCTTTAACTCCCTACGCTATACGATAACCTTGAGCTACCGATATATCCTTCCTGAAAGGTTTAACTTTTTTTTTTGGCTGATGTATTAGTATGCCAGCTCAACTGCCCTTAATTTATCTGCTTCCAATCATCATTTAGGGGGCCTCCCCTTCCATTCATAGAAGATCTCCGGGCGTCTGAATTGGGTGCTCTGCTTGGCTTTTTATTTGGGGACAAGAAGCAGTACTCAACTTAATATGCATCCCAATATGTTCTGAAAGCCTTTCTAAAACCTAGCTGTGAATCCCTTTGTAGTTAATAGAGGCTGAAACGCCATATAGCCGGAATGTTTCTTTAGTATCAATTCAACGTAGTCTTTTAACTGAAACATGATTCTGTCCGGTAAGAAATAAGTTAATCTCATTAGCCTTTCAACAATGATCTAATGGGGTCACATCTACGCCTGGTATGAAGTAACCTTGTGTACTATATTCGGGCTGACTCCTTCCTGCTTTTGCTCAAGCACGCTATCTCCTGAATTAGTATGCCCGATTCCTACTGCCCAGCCTTCCCTAGCTGGTCATTGGAGCTTTACGCTACGACTCAATAATATCTTCCCTTTTCCCAAGCCATCAGTAGGTCTCTATTACAACCTGATGCGTTTTCGTTAAAATTTGGGTGGAGGAAGTAACAGACATGATGCACCTTGGCTATACTTTGCTAACGAAGTTCTGCCACCTTTGGGACGCAGAGTCAACCTCTGGGTCTTATGACTCTGCCCCTTATTTTCTCGAAAGTCCAACAACTTCCTACTGGGCCTTGTCTCTAGATTGTACTAGGTTTGAATCTCTGTGTCACCACTCCTTTACCTCCATAACTGGTGATAATATTGCAACATTCCAGGTCACAACCTCACTATCTCTTAACTGTCAGCCTGATGCTTATTTCTCGACATTCAGCTATGGTCCCATGCTTTGTCAATTTACTTTTAGCTTGGAGGTGATTCTGTTCCCCTATAGAGTTAGATACTTGTGCCTTTTCCCTTGCTCCCTTAGACTGAGATCTGAGGTTCGTGCCCTCTGTCTTTTATTTTCAAAATTATTACTGACCAAGCCTACCAACCTGTATCCTTCTGACCGCACTCCAGCCTAGTTCTTCCATATGATATTTCTGTCCTTCGACATGACAAACTAAGCCACAACCACTATTCCATAGGTATATCCTATCGTCGTTAGCATGTTGTAGCGGAATCAACCTATTTCCTAATCTGAGCTTTACTATTACTGGGGGTTTATCGCTGATGGACTCTCTCACATGCGCTTAAGTGCTACTGACAATCTTTATCCGCCCTCCTGATCTTCTACTGTAAATGTCTAGACAACTTATTTAAACACTAGGGGTCGCAACCACCTGCTAACATTTTCCAAGAGTCAACAGATCTAGCCCTCTTTTACTATTAACTTCGGGCAACATCGCCTCAACACTTACACTCTTTGTTATATTGAAAACAAAACTGGGAATTGGAAGATAGCTGTTTCTTACTACAATAGAACTAAGGTATGGAACTGTACAATATCCGAAGAGTTGGAGGTAAGACTCCCGCAATTCCCCGTTCTCTCGTACCCTCCAGGTAATCAAACGTTAACTATCACCCTAGTCTAATCCTATATATCTAGTAGGTAAGTCAACTCACATATATGCTATACTCCTGACCACCTACTCTAAGGCTGTAGAAAGAACT
>JACEIK010008153.1:0-65053 GCA_018107945.1 Datura stramonium
TCTTAAGTTGGGTTAAATACGAGAGTTTTAATCCATAGGCATAAGTTCCGACTAGCAACCGGAGAAAAGATAAACCATGTACATCGATAGTTAGTTTCTTACATGTTCTTTGTAGCCTCAGCATGCTCACATTCATAGTTCAGATTCAACTGTATAGATATTTTACTTTGTTATAAAAATAGTCTCCAAAATACAAAAACTTTCTTTACACTGTTGTCTTCATTATTGTAGTTGTAGTAAATTAACACTTAAAAAGGTTTCACCCCGTAGTCCTGTTCCTGTGGGTTCGACATTCCGGTTCTTAAAAAAAGCCACTATATTACTTGTACGACCGTACGCTAGCGGAGCTCACCAAAAGGCCTCTTCTGATTTAAATCATTTCCCAATTTAAACTCAAGGCCAGAGAAGAGGGAAACACACAGGATTCAAGTAATTTTCATCCATTTACGCTGCCAAAAACTGTCCAAATTCAAATTAACTTCGAATATTGAAGTTTGAGCCTGAGGAGCATTTCTACGGAGTTATTTTCATGAATTCTCCCAGGCGAATCGCCCATGGAGGCAAAGTTGTCGAATTGCTCCAAACTGATTTCTATGTGATTACAGGCTTTGAGTAAGCATTTCTCCCTGTTGAACTCTTGGGAAATAATATGTTTTCGTCCGTGTTTCATTAAGTTAAAGTATAGTCAATATTGGTATTAAAAGTTATCGTTTTACGCCGAATTTGGTATTGAAATTCATATCTTTCTTCAGCAAGCAGTTCACAATTTGAAGAGAGTTGGCGAATACAAGTTGAAACTTATCGGTTATTTAGGAAATGACGATCGAGGTATGTAAAGACTTAACCGCTTAGCGATATACTCGTCGTATGAGTATTACGACTTATGTTAAGGAACAAAAATGATGATTTATATGTTGTGGATATAATTGTTACCATTATATTGTAATTAGATATATTGTAATTAGTTGTTACTAGTATATAGAGATCAGACACGCTGTGATTAGTTGCTATCCGTAGATTACGGTTACATAGATTCTAGTTAGCTTCTAGAAAACGTATATAGGATTTTATTAAAATTCTATGTTTTTTTGAGCCTAGATCTTAGGAGCTAGCGAGAGTTATCGAGCTGAGCTAGTAAGTTGAGCAACATGGGTGTATCTAGGAGGTTTAACTACCAGTTTGGCGTCTTTAATTTCAGGAAAGCATGCGTAGAGGCCATTGGCGTATCCCCACCGCACCCCAGGGCCAGAAATTTAGATAGGAAGGCCATGTTTTAGAGAGACGGCAACCTAAGTTTGTTTAGTGGTGAGTGACCTTTGCCACCCTGTGGTTATTACCGGTGATTGTCGGTCTTGAGTGGGCTTAGCGGTTATCATATAAGTAGCCCAGGAAGCCGGCCCAATCGTCCAGGTCAAAATAGACCGGGCTACCCTAAAGAAGGGGACCTTATCAATGGGTTAGAGGCCGGGCGGCGCCGGCCGGTTCCTATCACCCACGGAGTTGCAGGAATTGTTAGGTCTAAATAAAGTTGTCTATAAGGTTAAGAATCACCCGGAAAAGTAATATAAGATCCGATTGGACCAAGATGAGGCCTATGGAACTAGTAAGCACCATGTTAGTATAGTTCTGCCCCGAGGCTAAGGATGTCAACAAACTTCCTATGGAGGATTGGGGGTCGATCGTTCAAAAGCATGTTCGACGATTACCGGCCTACGGTTTTCCTAAGTAGAGGGACTGAGTAGTAGTCATTTGTGACCCACCTTAGTTATTATGATCTATAGATGTCTAGGAAGGACATATAGAGTTGTGTTGGACACGCCAGATCTCTATTGAGTCCGAGACTATTAGCGATCATGATCACTATCGGGGATCCTCGCGATGAGCAGGGTGCAGCGTGCATGCGGAATCTTTACAAATTATCTAAGGGGCGAGCAACGGTGGCGTTAGGACCAGAAGACGATTGCGCCTTTTGAGTGGCTAGATTAAGATGTTAGTACAACACCTTGGTTGGGGTTTCCCTCACTTAGGAGCCATCCATGACACCCCGGGGTTACTAGGCTGTGTCGACGCCCGCGAGGGAGCTAGATGACGTCACTCTGAGGAGCGATATACCCATCTGTGAGGACGAATATGAGGTCTGAGATCCTCATACAGTCCATTCCATGCTAGACTACTCTTATGCCACATTGGCCCACCTACTGTTGAGTTTGGTACTCGGGGTACAAACGGTAGGAGTCCATCGGACACGAGACACAACTACAGTTCAGAGGCCTAGCGGGCTCAGTTGTAGACCCAGGGGACCGCTAGGTTGGCTACAGTACCAATGGAGTCATAGAAACTTGGATAGGGGTATATAGATTGAGATGTGCTCGCCAAAGGCTTCACGGGGGCCAAACGAGTTATTCAGTGTGTGATTGTACCTTCCGGCTTATGGGGTCAGGTGAGGAGGTTTTGTTTGTATTCTTGTCTACTAGTTGTAGTTTATAAATGGGTAATTATACAGTCTTAGCTTACGTACATGTAGTGTTGGTTAGATGAAGATCACGAATCAACGGGCGTACGGTGAAATCTTTCTGCCCTTCTTACTATTCACTTCCAATCTTTATCAGCTTATCTATTGCCTTATATATTTGGTACATATTGTACTAACGCCCTCCACAGGCGCTGCATTACTTTCTTGCAAGTTTAGACCCATGGGTTCGGGATCTCCACTAGCGACTGTTAGAGTCCTTGAGATGGGAAAACTCCTTTCATTCGGAGTAGCTAGGTTGTAGAGATTTCGGTATTTCAGTTATATAGCATTTTAGGTAGGTCAGGACCTTGTCCCGACTACTATTTGTACTCTTAGAGGCTTGCAAACTATAGTCATCGGTCGGTTAGTTGTATGTTGGCCATGTTGGGCCTTAATTAGTTATGCTTCATGTGTTGTCCATGTGGGGCCTAGTATAGTAGCTCGTCTTCATTTCTGTTATAACTAGACATCATGGTGGCCTTTTCGGCCACATAGGATCCCTTTTGTTACCTATTGTTGGTTAGCTATTTCTTTTATAGGTGGCTATACGGCCTTGTTGGCCGGAGGCTGTATTTACAATCGAGATATAGCTAGTTGTTTTCTTGAATTGAGTCACAGGATTTCACGGGCGGTATAAGTCTAGCCGGAGTCGGTTAGTTTTCGGTGTGGCACCGGTGCCCAGTCATGCCTCCCAAGGTGGGGGCATGACAAGAAATTCATGTACTAGTTCTTAATCATGAATATCATATCATATACATGCATTGTACTCATATCCATTACACCCAACCGTATGGACATCATATCACCTGTCTGTGTACTCATACCCACATACATCTAGTTTTATGTACATCAGAGTCATACTTGTCTATGTATATTCTATATTTCTCACCCGAATGCTCACCTCGAAGCGAGCCACACATATCCAAGTATTCATACACACACTCGATCGTACCAATCCGCTCATTCGGATGCTCACACCGGATAGGAGCCTCTCATCCCAAGATAAGGATATCTTACCTTTCTGTCTCAACACGTTTCCTCATGCTCTCAATTAGTTGGCACAGACTCCACTCTCAATTTCCGAATAATTTATCACAGTCCATTCATAATAGAATGCATTCAACAACAAGAATTAGTCACTACAGCTATAATACAATCATTTTCTGAAGACCATTCAATTAAAAAGATCAATTTATCAACATTTAAGACCCTAATTATAATCCTATTTCTCATATTTTTTATTTACGACTACAAGTGTATACAAGCTTAATTCACCTTCCTAGACTCACACGGTACTCAAACATCTACTCTAATATTTGCAAGTTTCTACATCAAAATATGCTTACAGTTATACATTGATTCCTTCCTCACGAACTCTAGTTATTTAGATATATTCATTATAAAGTTCTCCTCTTACTAAGTCTCCTCTATTTCTGACTACGACCGCTCACAATGATTCTCTATTCCCAACTCAATTATAAGATTTGCGATTCATCGCCTAATTTTCCATATTAATTTCCCTCTTCCTCCTACCACCCAACAAGTTAATCCCACATACATGAAAACAAATAAATACATTCTTATACGTATATAATATAGTCACCCTATTCAGAAGACACATCTTGGAAGTAACCATTAAGACCTTCAACCTAGCGCGGACAATTGATAATCTAGTATAAAAATATATTTTCCCCCAATGATCACTTGGTACCATAAGTTCCCTCTCTCCTCTCTTGTTATTGTAGCTGTGCACTGCCCTTACTAATTACTAACTATAGTCCAAACTAGTTTTCATTAATATAGACTTCCATTTTTACCTATTCAACAACACATCAACCATATACACATATAAAAATTGCAAATCGGAGTCTAACACGAAAGTAAGTCATATCCTACATAGGTACCAAGTTTCTATCAAAAGAAATTTGCGGGGCTACATCCTTGCAGAATTTTTAGGTAGAATGGCGGGATCCTTATCGCGTCACTAGCCACCATACCCTTTTTCTAATAGAAATCCCAACTTTTATTTTGGGCATTTTATTCACCAACCCTTATAAGAATAGGATTTAAATCCAAGCAGGACAAATTTACAAAAGTTCTGGTCCGCATCGCCCACTGCAGTGAGGGATCTTCTGGCAGTGGTCCCATTACAATAGAGATCCATCCATAAACGGCAACCCTGGCTAGATCCACTTGATTTTAACGCCCTTTTTAAAATAACCACCAAAAAATCACTTAGCCTATGGACATAACCCAGATTTGTGAACATTTTAAGTTTGCCCACATTTATGTCGCCACAGTGCTATAACATTCATATTTTTAAAATTTTTTATGATGGAGAAAAGTTTTGGGTTCATATTACCACTTGCCGACTAGAAATCATGGGTGAGAATGTAGCGGTCATATCCAAATGATGTGTTTCTGATGCAAGAGTATGTACCTAGATTGTAGTCCGTCGACGACACCGTATAAATCTTAGTCCTATGTCTCTGCTCATGGGATGTGGGATTTCCTTTAATGGATTTATCAACATAGTAATGATGAGATTTATCAATTAGGTGATCTCTTACATCTCTTTCTCAAGGGACACCTTTAGCATTTAAGAATTTTGTTGTTCCATAGCTGATTTGGAATGAGATGGATATGATTGATGAAACCAGTTTTTAGCAGCAGCAGTCGACACGGTCCTTAACCTGCAACAGAAATATCCCTGTCATATATTCCTTATGAAGTTACTTATTTGTGTTTGAACACATTTGGGCCTCTATTCTCAACCACAACTCAACCTTGTCGCTCGATATTATCCTTGCTAATCTTCTTGTCGAAGAGACTCATCTGACCTCTCTCTCTTCTCTGAGTTCCCCTCATAATTATTTGCTTCTTACAAATGGAAATATTGTGACTTGTCTGATGTTAGGGTATAGCTATTTGTCATGAGAAGAGGGTAGCTATGCTTCTCATTCTTGCCCAACAATAAGGTTCCACCACCAAATTGTTTTTCCGATATTGCAGAAGATAGTCATCTAATAAAGAATTATCGGATTTGTCCACCATGTCCCAGCCATTCGGCCACTCCTACAAACTTTACCTCTACTATTGATCCTCCTAATGGTTCCTCTTCTTCTATACCCAGTGACCTCGTCCGGCCAACTTATAAAAAAGGTCTTCATGTTTTGCTGGTTTGAAGCCTTACTAAGTCTACTATGCTACTCATCCCATGACTGGTGACTTGACAATCTTTACTTCCTCATAGCCTTTTCCCATCCCTGGCACTATTATTGTTGCCAATGGGATGAACGACATTAGAGAAAGTGACACTTTAGAATGTACCTTACCTAATTTTCCTCTTTTAATCTTATCTAGTACTCTTTTGCTGTCCCTAAATTATCTGCTAATTTGATTTTCGTTAATCAGCTTGTTAACAAACATTATTTAGTTTCTTTCTAACCTAATGGTTATCTTATTCGAGAATGCGAGGACCGAAGAGGTGATTGGTCGGGGGCCATAGTCAAAAGAAACTCTTCATCTTGTATCTGGAGGCTCATCCCTAACTCTCACAAGTTCTTTCTTGCTCCGTCTTCTTATGAGATCAACTCAACCAATGCTCTTTGAAAACTGTGGCATGTTTATGCCAGGACATCCTCATACTCGGAATCTCAAGACTTCATTTTCTTGGATTTATTTAGTGTCTAAGATTATTTTAAGAATAACATTACTATTTATTATGAATATTATTGCTCTTGCAAAATTCGCAGTTTGTTGTCATTTAGTAAAATTATCCATCATACTACCTCTCCATTTGAATTTATTCACTTTAATGTTTGAGGTCCCATGGGCTCCAAGTCGCTCTCTAGCGGTTCTTATTATATCATATTTGTGGATGATGTATCTCAATTTATATGTATTTACTTTCTTAAACACAAATATGAGGTATTCAGGATGTTTAGGTATTTTTATGCCATGGTCCATACTCAATTTGAAAAAATATAATGATCCTTCACACATACCCAAGAAGTGAATAAAACTCTAAAGATTTTGAGAATTTCTTGTCTATGGAAGGTATCATACATCAAAAAACTTGTCCTCACTAGTCTCCAGCGGAGATGGTGTTTTGAGCGAAGAGTATTTCCATATTATTGAAATTATCTGTGCTATTGACTTGATGCCAATTTTCCATATTTATTTTGGGTTGACAGTGTCCACATAATGGTCTACCTCATTAATTAGATGCCCACGATTCTCAAATTAGTCCCTTTACGAAGCTTTTGGTTCTAAGCTTGTATGACACCTTTCGTGTTTTTGATGTACGTTCTATGTGTTTCTTTCGAGATCTGAGTACTCTAATATTGATGTCAAGTCTGCCAAATGTAGTTTTTTGGGATATTCAAACACTCAAAAGGCTATACGTTGTTATGACTAGGATGCTAAATGAATGAGGATCTCCCTTAATGTTCTCTTCTTAGAGGACTCATTCTACTTTCCTAAAATATAAATCCAATAGATGATATAGGTCACTTGACTCCCTTGCCTCCCTACTTTGATGATGATCCTGATTCTTATGTAGTGTTCCCATTGTGCTCCTCCTTTTCCATCTCTGAATCTATGTATCCCCTCTTCTTCTGTATTTTTTTTTCCTTTCAAACCACTAAATAGTTTTAGTCACTACCTAGTCTGGTTGAGTCAGTAAACCCCTTCCCAATTATCCTTTTTGTCCTCACTTCATCATATTTATATTCTTAGATCTTATAAACAACGGCTAACGGTAAAGAATGGACCTTGGATATGCAAGGCTGAACTTGATGCACTATCCCGAAATCATACATGGGATTTGATTTCGCTGCGAATAAAACCATGGTTGGGTATAAATGGGTCTACACTCTAAAGCAAAGTCTAATGATACATTGGATCGATATAAAACTCGCTTAGTGGAGCAAGGTTTTAATAAATAATATGGATCGATTATGAAACTTTCCTCCCATGGCTAAAATATGACTATTGTTCGTACATTTTTGGTTGTTGCGGCGGTTCGACAATGGGACATCTCACAGATAGATGTCACTAATGCATTTCTTAATGGTGAGCTATCGAGACTATGTATATAAAGCCTCCTCCTGACTTCTCCACTTCTCCATCCATGGTGTACAAACTACGTAAAGCCATTCATGGCTTGAAGCAAGCTCCACGTGCTTGGTTCTCCAAGTTGAAGTATGTTCTTTTACAAGATGGCTATTGTAGTCATGATAATTATTCTCTATTTATCTCTCCCTCTCCATGAGGACGGTTTTTTGTGCTAATCTATGGCAATGATCTCTTGATTACTTGGGATGATGTCAAAGGTATTTTTCATCTTAAAGGTATGTTACAATTTTCATTTCAAATGAAGGACTTGGGGAATTTATCTTATTTTCTTTGTCACGAAATCTCGTAATGTTGGTGGCTACTTTCTCTTTGCCAACAAAAGCATACCCAAAATATTTTTGACATGGCTCACCCCCTAACTAGTGAGACCACTATTGGTACACCCATGGAGAAGAATACTCATTATTCTAAGATTGATGGGGAACCTCTCTCGGACCCGACCCTTCATCGATGCCTTGTTGGGAGCTTGGTTTATTTACTATCACTAGACCTGATATTTCTCATGATCTTGGGCAGAATTTCATGCCCAAGTGATACTCAAATACTTCATTTCTACTTATTTATCTATCTTTATGTGTGCATTCTCATGTGATTTTTATGTAAATGTGAATTTATACTAACCAACATGATTAGTGTTGTTTTTTGTA
This sequence comes from Datura stramonium, assembly GCA_018107945.1. NCBI lineage: Eukaryota > Viridiplantae > Streptophyta > Magnoliopsida > Solanales > Solanaceae > Datura > Datura stramonium. The sequence continues at coordinate 8,299 of JACEIK010008153.1, forward strand.
GTTAGAAAGGAATTTTTGGAAGCTAATCTACAAGATGGTGAAGTGTGGGAATGGACTCGGAAGCAAGAAGTGGAAGCTGACAAGGAAATTGGTGTGAGACTCCGCGATAGCTCGTGTCACGCTTCACTCCGCGGAGGCATTACGCAGGAGGATAAATTGTGTCAAATTCCGGTGGAGGTGCGCGTTACTTCCGTAGAACGGAGCGTGCTCCGCGATGCACTCTGTGTCGCAGCGAGGATGATTACCCGAAACCTCAAGTTCCGGTGAAGGTGCGCGACAACACCATGGCACGGAGAGTAATGCTCACGATACATGTCGTGCCACGGCGAGGTACATTTACACGGCAGTCGAGAGTTCCGAGTGGGGGTTCGTGATAGCACCGAGGCACGGAGGCAGTGCTCCGCGATACACTCCGTGCCACGTTGCTTGTTATTAAAGGAAAAATTTCTATTAGTATAAATAGCACACTTAGGTTTATTTTAAACATTCTGACATTTTTGGAGCAAGAACGTGGTTAGCGCAGGCGAGTTGAGAGGACGAAACTCTAGGGTTAATTCTCTTCCTTTTTCTCTTTAATTTCAATTGCTTGTATGTATTCTACTTGTTTGAAGATGTTTAATACACAAATGTGTGGCTAATTCACCTCTTCCTGAGGTTAAGGATAATTGGCAGAGGAATGTAATTGCTAATCATTTGATTTCATCTTCTTTATAGTGGTTGTTATATCAATTACTTGTTTTTACTAAATTAATGTTTGGCCAATGTTAATGTATATCTTAGAATTCCAATTTTGATTCTGAAAAGGAAATTAATTGGATAGATGTGAATTGGTGGGATATGATCTTTTCTTAGTTGAGAAAATTGAGAGAAGATTTACGTTCGGAATAGAAATATATCTGAAAGTCGTATTAGTCATTTATGGAATTTGTTATGTATGGCTAGAGCGTGGTGTTCTTGCATCACAGAAATGTAGATTAGGTCCCAAGATTCTTTAATTGGATAGGAATAAAAGATCCAATCTATAGGCTATTAATTCTGACTAACAACCGAAAGTATGATTGACTGATTTTAATTAATAATTTACATCTCTACATGCTTTCCCTAACCCCAGCTTGTTCATTGCTATTGTTCAGACTATAAATTACAATCTTTACTTAGGTTCTTATTAACTATTAACATTGACTCATAAACATTATTTGTTGGTTGTCTACCTTCATAGCGATATCGTTCACTAAGAATTAGGATAATTACTACCATAATTCAGTCCCTGTGGGATCGATACTTGGCTTGAAATAAATCCACTTTACTACTTGTACGACCGCGTGCACTTGCGTGTAGTTTGGTCAGAAAAAGTTTTAGGCGCCGTTGCCGGGACTTGCAATTATAAATTAATTTTCTTAGTAGGTAGTTTACAAGTTCAATATAAGTGTTGATAACTTGATCTTAGCCTTTCTCTTGCAGGTACTGAATTTTTTTCTAAACGCTGGCAAGAGACAAGGAGTTGGTGGATTCATTTACAGAGACGAGAGAGACAATTTCATCGCCAAAGAAGGAATCTCTAGAGAAGAAGTTGCGGTGCTAAGGCAAGGCAATGCAGGGCAGCCAGCGAAAATCCATAGATTGTAAAGGGCAGTTTTAGTGCCCGAAGAGATGAAGCAAGACCGGTCCACGAAGTTGCAATCCCATACGCAAATAATGTAACATCAATATTCGCGGGCAGGCCGGGAGGGAGTTCGAGCTTCGCGAGTATGGTGCGGTTGTTGCACACGGCGGAGCAATTTACAGGTCTCCCTCATGAAGATCCACAACAACATCTTCCAAAATTTTTAGAGATAAGTGACACCTATATCATTGGGTATCATCCTATGTGAGGCTTACATTATTCGTTCTCCTTTGTTGGGGAAGAAAAGAGTGGATTTGAAAGCTGAACCACTAATTCTATCATTACTTAGGATGATCTCGCAAAGTTTTTGATACGATTCTTTCCATCGGGGAAGACAGCCGGACTTAGAAGTCGGATTCTAAGTTCAAACGAGAGAGGGTGAGAATTTGTATCGAGGCTTAAGGAGAGGTTCAAGTCAATGTTAAGGGATTGTCCTCATCATCACCAGTCTAATGATGTGTTGGTGCATACATTCATTGAGGTTTAGAACCACATACTAGGAATTCTATTAGATTCGGCGGCCGGTGGCGGAGCATTGGAAGACACATGAGGACGTTACCTTTTGTTAAGCCATACTGCAGGGGAAATCCGGAGATGGGAATGCGGATTCAACTAGAAGAGGAACAAGGAAAGCTGCAGGAGTCTTTGAGGTGGATGGTTTTACAGCTATTGCTGCACAGATAGCTGCGGTGCAAAGATCAACTCAACACCCACTTCGGTATGAGCTTGAGCCGAGGCACAAGCCCCAATCAATGCGGTTCATCGGTATGGTGTGAAGTATGTGAGAGTAGTGAACACTCAGCTGAGTGTTGTGGTGCAAATCAGACTCGGTAAATTTTGTTAGAGACGTCCAGAGGAACAATAATAAACAATATGGCAACAATTACAACCCAAATTGGAGGAATCATCGAATTTTTCTTGGGGAGTACTAGTCATCAGGGCCAGAGTTCAAATCGGGCGTGTAGAGGAAATCAAGGGGGCATCAAATTTTCAATCCCAATATAGAGGAAACAATGCACCTTCTCCACCCTTAGCCAGCATTGAGGATATGTTCAAAACCAAAATAGCTAACCAAGCGCGGATGCGGGCGATTATTGAAATTAGCGAGCGACATGAAAAATGTTGAGTTAGCTACAAAGGCATTGGAGTATCAGTTTGGACAGTTAGCTGGAGCTCCAAACACCAGACTTAAGGGAGGATTACCAAGTGATACTGACCATGCAAATCCCAAGAAGGTCAATGCAGTTACAACCGGGAGAGGAATTCAACTTAAGGAGGTGGGCAGAGAAAGGCCTCCTCGGCAATGCAGGTGGCGGAAAAGATGGAGAACATGATGATGTGAGGGAAGGAAAAGGCATCTGAGATAGAAAGACCACCACCCCCGTTTCCTCAGAGATTAAAGAAGCACAAGGAGGAAGCTTGCTTCAAGAAATTCCTGGAAGTGTTGAAAGCAGTACATATTAATTTACCTTTAGTTGATGTTTTGCGAGGAGTGCCGAAATATGCCAAATACATCAAGGACATTGCAAGCAAAAGCAGATTGACGGGAGTATGCTATAGTAGCGCTTACTGAGGAGTGCACCTCTTGAATCTACGAGCGATTGGCGACAAATATCAAGGATCACGGGAGCTTTACTATTCATATTACAATTGGGCAATCTATTCGAGCTCGCGGATTATGTAATTTGAGCAAAGCATAAACTTGATGCCGAGATCGGTGTTCAAGTTGGAGTTGGGCAGCCCTAGACCAACTACTGTGATCTTGCAGCTAGCTAACTGTTCATTTGTTCAAACCTGATGGTATTGTGGAGGATGTGCTAATTCTGGGGTAGGATCCCTCATTTTCGGTGGTTATAATCTTGGATTTCGAGGCGGATCTGATGTCATTTATTTTGGGACGTCCTTTCTTGGCACTAACCGGGCGAGCTTTGATTGATGTGGCTATTGGGCAGCCCTAACCATGCAGAGCACATGACAAAGTAGAGGTTTTGATGTGTACAAGGCCATGAAGCTACCGGCCATTTATGAGGAGCTATCGGCAATCGATGTTCTAAATAAGGATCAACTCTTGATTGTTGACTCACGAGGACCCATTGGAGAGAGCCTTGGTGGGCTCCGATCATTTTCAGGACAGTGCTACGTATGAGATAGTGCGGACTACGAACGAGCCAAAATGGTTTCTCGGGAAAGCGAGGACTTTGAGCCGTTGATGAGGTCCTTGGAACAATTGCCAAAGCCATCAATTGAGGAGGATTGGGGGTGAGGTTGAAGACATTGCCTCCCACATCTGAAGTATGTATTTCTAGGGAAGATGACACCTTGCCGAGTCATCATTTACGCAGAACCGATAGGAGGCACAAGTGAAAGATGCATTAGTGGTCCTCAAGGCGGAAGAAAGCAATGGGTTGGCGGGTGTCGGACATCAGAGGAATTAGTCCGGCTTTTTGCACACACGGGATTTTTATGGAAGAAGGATCAAGCCAGCTGTGCAACATCAGCGGAGGTTGAATCCGGTGATGAAGGATGTAGTCAGAAAGGAAGTGATCAAGTGGCTTGATGCAAGTGTGGTATATCCCATTTCGGACGGTGAATGGGTTAGCCCGGTTGAGTGTGTTCCAAAGAAAGGAGGGATGACGGTAGTCACCAATAGAAAAGAATGACTGATTCCCACACGCACAATCACGGGCTGGCGAATTTGCATGGATTACAGGGAAGCTCAATGAGGCCACGAGAAAGATCATTATGCTATTCCATTTATTGATAAGATTTTGGACGGGTTAGCAAGTCAAGAGTATTATTATTTCTAGATGGTATTCCGGCTATAATCAAATCCATAGCATCGGAGGATCGGGGAAGACCATTTTACATGTCCTTATAGGACATATGCTTTCAGGCGGATGCCATTTGTTCTATGCAATGCACCATCCATATTCCAGAGATGCATGATGGAGATCTTTCACGATATGGTGGAAGATTTTTTGAGTATTTATGGATGACTTTTCTGTTTTGTTAATTCATTTGCTACATGTCTGCAGAATCTTGAAGGGTGTTAGCTCGATGTGAAGACTCAAACCTGGTGCTCAACTGGGATAAGTGTCATTTTTTAGTCAAGGAGGGTATCGTCCTTGGCCGCAAGGTGTCATGCAAAGTGTTGGAAGTGGATAGTGCAAAGATTGAGGTGATCAGCTACCACCACCAGTTTCAGTGAAGGGTGTTCGCAATTTTCTCGGACATGCGGGGTTTTACAGACGGTTCATCAAGAACTTCTCAAAAATTTCTAGACCAATATGCCGGTTGCTAGAAAAGAGGTGAAGTTCGAGTTTGAAAGGATTTGTAAAAGCTTGTTCGAGGCTAAAATAGAAGCTGGTAGAAGCGCCTATTTCATTTCTCGGATTAGGAACAACCTTTTGAATTGATGTGTGATGCAAGTGACGTGGTTGTAGAAGCTGTATTAGGGCAGCGGAGGAATAAAAATTTTCATTCCATTTATTATGCAAGAAAAACACTTGACGCGGCCCAAGTTAATTTTACAGTCACGGAAAAGGAGATGCTAGCATTGGTGTTCGCATTTGACAAATTTAGACCCTACCTGGTGGGTTCAGGGAGTAGTGGTATATACGATCATGCGGCAATTCGGTATTTGTTTGGCAAAAAGGATGCGAAGCAGACTAATCGAGATGGATATTGTTGTTACAAGATTTTGACCTAGAGGTTGAAGAAAGGGAGAGAGAATCAAGTGGCAGATCACCTATCGCGATTGAAAGCCATTCGCATGTGAAGAAGGTGATAGCATCAAATAAGAGTTCCCAGGATGAGCAACTCTTTGCAATAAGGAAATTTAAAAATCCCTTGGTATGCGAGATATTGTGAACTTCTATTTGGTAGAGTGGAGTCTACCCACCGGAGGCACGGCTTAGCAAAGAAAGAAGCTGAGACGTGATTGCAGATATTACATATGGAATGAGCCGTATCTGTTTAGCGGGGACCGAGATCAAGTGATGAGGCGATGCATCCCAAAAAGCCGGATTGCGAAATGCGAGGTTGTCACTCATGGGTGTATAGGGCACCATGGAGGAGGGCGGACAACTCACAAGGTGCTACAGTCAGGTTTCTTTTGGCCTACACTGTTCAGAGATTCTATAGCATATGTAAAATGTGTGATAGATGTCAAAGAACGGGAACAATCGGTGGTAGAAGACCGGGGAGATGCCTTTGCAGCGGATATTAAAAGTTGAGGTTTTTGATGTATGGGAATAGACTTTATGGGCCCGTTTCCACCCGTCATTTGGTAATCGTTACATCTTGGTAGCGGTTCACTACTGCTCTAAGTGGGTCAAGGCAGCGGCTTGTCCCAAGAACGACAACAAGGTGGTGACGAAATTTGTGAAAACGCACATTTTCACCAGGTTTAGGAACGCCCCGAGCTATTATCGGTAACCAAGAGGGCTCATTTTGTGAATGCGAATTTCAGGAACTTGCTAGCTAAGTATGGGGTGCGGCACAAGGTAGCGAAGCGTATCATCCCCAAACTAGTGGGCAAGTAGAGGTGTCAAACAGAGAGATAGCGAGATTCTACAGGAGACAGTGAATGCACAACGAATTGATTGGGCAAGCAAACTTGATGATACGTTGTGGGCTTACAGAGCGCATAAAAGACACCCATTGGAACTTCTCCGTACAGATTGGTTTATGGAAAGGCATTCATCTACCTATGGAGCGCTGGAGACACCGAGCTTTTTGGGCTGTGAGAAGAAAGCTAAACATGGATCCGGAGCTAACGAGGAAGAAGAGGTTGACGCAACTCGGCGAATTATATGAGTTTTGATGGCACGCCTATGAAAGTGCTAAATATTATAAGGAGAAAACTAAAAGGTGGCACGACAGGCATATGGTTCATCGGATCTTGAGCCAGGGCAAAAAGTGTTGTTGTTTAATTCGAGGTTGAAACTTTTCCGGAAAGTTGCGGTCTAAATGGTCGGGGGGCCGTTTGAAGTGGTGAGAATGACTTCACACGGGGTAGTGGAGATGTGGCAAGAGGATAAAAGTGCCATATTTTTTGTGAACGGTCAAAGATGTAAGCATTACTGGGGTGAAGAAGTTATTCGAGAGAAGACATCTATCACTTTAGCGGATGATTAAGGATGAATAGCGTCGAGCCGCGACGGTAAACCGGGCGGCTGCACGGGAGGCAGCCGTGAATGTGATGTAATAGAATAGTTAGGATTATTTGGAAAAAAAGAAAAAAAGAAAGAATGGCAATAGTTGAGGGCAACCTATGACTTCTAACGAATTTCTTGTGGTTGAATGATTTTCAGGTGGAACGGAGGGCCAAAATACAAAGCAACGCCGAGGAAAAATCAAGATGAGAAAATAAAATTTGGGGAAATTCCAGTGAGCCAATGTGTTGGCTCCGTGTCCACTGAGGAATCACGTTACCACTTGACACATTGAGGTTATTCCGAAATTTTTTAAAAATTAAGAACACCTCCGTGTCATGGAGCATGGCCTCCACGATAGCCTCTAGTGACATGTTGAGGTGTCTTTCACGTCGAGGTCACCTCTGGTCACCGGGTAAACCGCGTGAAAAACCCCTTTTAACCCAAATCCCTTCATTTTTCCCCATTTCTTCAAATCCTCCGCGACCAACACCCCAAAATCCCTTCTCCCCCAACGTTCCACGGACCTAGTGAGCAAATTTCTTCAATTTTTCTTCGATTTCATCAAAGTAAAGGTATGTTCTTGAATTTTTTCTTATTATTGCTCAATTTTCCGATTCTTGAACATGTTTTTGTGATGAAACCTTGCCCTGAGTGATTAATAAGTTTGTAATCAATTGAGTTATGGTTAATGATGTTCATAGGATCGTGTGAGTAGATTAACTCAATAGTTGCATGATTGTTGAAATTCTTATGATGTTGATAACTAGGGTTGAGGATTGGATAGGAAGAAGAAGGAAATGCGTTAAAATCTGGATATTTTGGGTTGTGCATGTTGTTTGAAGTGAAACATACTGTGATTGAAGTTGATTATGCTAGGGTAGAAGATGGATTTTCGGGGGATGTAAATAGAGAATTAACATAGGTTGGTGTGCTAAAATTGCAAAGTGCTCATGATGATATAATTGAATCGATGGAGGAATTTTTATAATTGTTATATGAAGTATAATTAATACGAAGAAATTGTTCCATCGACTTGTATGAATGCACTGAGCATGTTGAGAATTAAGAATTGCAAAAACATGAATGTCTTGTCGAATTGTGTTGGCTAACGGCTAAAGACTAAGTGTGGGGTGATCAAATTAAGCCCAACCTTAGTCGTAGCCAACTATAGCTCAAATAACATTGGAACTGTATGTTTGAATGCCTTAGCAGGAAAAATGTTAGGAAGACAGGACAAGGCAGGGTGCATCCACATACATGCAATGAAGAAAGTGAGACTAGACGTGGTACAGCGGCACAGCCCAGTTCCTCGAAACACTTGGCAAACGGTATGGAACCAAATGGGTGACGGATGAGGGGAAGAAATGGTATGCCAAACACAAGGAAACCAAGTACTTCCCAGAGGAGCAGATAGCACGGGAACCACTAGCAGGAATTCCTTAGTTCTACCGGGATTTGACACTCTTTGGGCTAAACTTCATTTTTGAAGAACCTAGAGAGTGCAATCTCCATCTTATCCGGGAATTCTATGCTAATTGGAACCCGACCTTGCGCAACCACACCATCAAGATCAGCGGAGGGAGGTGGTCACCTTTGAACCCCACCATTGAATGCAATCCTGGGGGTGTGGGACACAGACGTTCTTGTCCTTCGTCAGCTGAACATCACTACACCTTACGCGGATATCAGACGCACCTTATGTGGGCTTCCGATCGAAACGGCCCGGGTGGGGCAGAGGCTACAAGGAAAGGGCTACCACCAAGACATTGTCTATTCAAGATAAACAGAGGCCGGATATGGTTGAAAATTGTTTGCTTGTGTTTGATCCCGGGGGTGAACATGGTGATGTCACCGGATAGAGTTTACGGCGGTGATGCGATGAAGGGGCTAGGAAATTAATGTTGGGCGGTGATCATCTCGCCATGAAGAGATCTCGACTGCATTAGGGGCATCGGTATGGGTTTGGTGGTCTGCCACAGCTTTCCCTGAGGGCCACGGTGAGGAGGCCCTAGGAGCACATCCCTCAGTTGACGGGCGTGCCTTGGATGTTACCAAAACCAAGGCAACTGACACTACTTATGGGCATGTGCTTACACTGCTTGACGACATTCTCGGGATGATCAATACATGGCCCGAATGTATGGGATACAATATTGCAGTTGCGCATCGGTGGAAGGCCCGCAACGGAGGATGAGTTATGGCAGCTCGAGTTGGATTATCCATTCAATGAGAATGCGCAGGAGCTTTTATCTTGAAGTGGGGCCCGCATTTGTGGAGCCCATGGATGATGATGTCCCCGCGGTGAGGAGACACACGGAGGACTCCAGGCGTTGAGTCGGATGAGGACGGCGAGGGCGATTCTTTATCTTGGAGATGAGGTGCTGGCACCTGATGAGGAAGTGAATATTTTGATTGATCGGGAGTTTCACCACCCAAACTTTTGTTACATTGAAATTATGTGAACATTGGGGGCGGAGTGCTCACAATAAAGTGTGGGGTGGGAGTAGTTAGGTGCTAGTTGTTGTGTTTTTTTGTTTGTTTGTGGATTGTGTTAATTGTGACCTATGAAGCTACGTGTTTCATGTTACATGGCGATGTTGGTGTTGTAATGAATCTTTAGCTACTTTTTGTGTGTGATGTGTAAATATTTTTCAATTATATTTATCTTTTTCTATCGAATTTTTTGTGAAATTTTTGTGTTGGGTTTCTCGGTTTTGTTTTCGGTGCTTTTTTCCGGGGAATAGTCCCATTGAACCAACGTTGTAGATAGAGACTTTTCCCTATGATGGATGGATGACGACCGTCTTGAAATTTGAGTCGATAGGAGTAGTTTTTTTTCTTCTTTTTCTTTTTGCTAATTACTGGTTAGACATTCTTGTTACGTGTTACACATGATTGTAAGATGCAAGTGTGACTAGTATGAAAGCATGCAAATGTGTTAAACATGTTGAGATACCTAGGAACTAGGAGAATTCCGATTCGGTGTGATCGAGGCTTAATGGTGAATTCTTGTAATTAACTGATTGAAGAATCTATGAATATATCTTAAGTTGAGCATGTACGTGGGTGTGAGGAGTTAGAGTTTCGACTAGTCCATGCTATTGTGAAGTACATAGAACACCTGAGTATGTATACCAAACGAAATGAAGGATTTGGATTGTAGGAAAGGATGTAGGCATTTCTTTGAATGAACCGAAAGTTTCTCCTTATCATACCTACCTGAATGTTACATCTAGTTAGCCCCATTGAGCCTTGACCTATTCTTTGGTAGATACAAACCGAGCTTAATCCTTTTTTATTAGCCGTGAATTTGATCCAAAACTCTTAAGCGCTTAATAAAGAAATTTTTCCCCCAAAAGAGTGAAGGAGTGAGAAGTGTGGGAAACGGAAGGAAAGCGGAAGTTGTGAAAGTTAAAGAAAGGTCAAAGGTGCACTTGTTGAAATTGATTAATTAATAGTAGAGAGTAAGAAAATCAATGAATGAGAAAAGATGCTTAAATACTCTTTGCTAGTAAGTCGAGTGTGCTTAAAGAAATGGGAACAAGAAACAAAGAAAGAAAATTCCAAGAATGAGAGGAGGAGGAAGAAGCAATGTCCGTAATGAAGGTGGGATATATTGAAAAGCGCTTAGGGAAGCTAGTTGCTATTATTGGATTGTGATGTTTACTAGTTCCTTAGCTTACACATTACAACCCATTAAGTCCTACATGATCTTACATCACGCATCCATATATTATTGGAGTAAAACACTAGGGGCAAGGTTATGGTTCACGACATGATGCATGTGAATTCTTTGGGAGAGCGGGCGTAATCGTATTCATATACCCCTACATGTAGTGCTTTTGAAATCTTATGAGTGCACATGAGGTACTTCTCTTGTGTTGCGAGGTCACATGTAGCCAGGAGATAAATTTCATGTCGGATGTCTTGATGATTTGATTTTTCACAGTTTGCCAAGATGAGGAAATGAATTCTTGAGTTTAGGAAGTCTTAATATGGTTGTACTTCATATTATTGATGAAACCATGCATGCTCTCTTGATGATTTGCTCTCTTAAATAATCTGTATAGCCATAGCTTGAATGGTCGTGCCAAATTAGTTATGCGTGGGTTTCAATTGCATGAGATGTGAGTGTTGAACGAGGACGAATGGAGGTTTTAAGTGTGGGGTAAGTGATCTTGGGCAGAATTTCATGCCCAAGTGATACTCAAATACTTCATTTCTACTTGTTTATCTATTTTTATGTGTGATTCTCATGTGATTCTTATGTAAATGTGAATTTATACTAACCAACATAATTAGTGTTGTTTTGCAGTTAGAAGGAATTTTTGAAGCTAATCTTCAAGTTGGTGAAGTGTGGGAATGGACTCGGAAGCAAAAAGAAGTAGAAGTTGAAATGGGAAATTGGTCAAAATAAGGGCTCTGCTATGGCTCCGTGTCACGCTACCATCGCGGAGGCATTTTCTGGGAGGATAAATTGTGTCAAATTCCAGTGGAGGTGCGCGTTACCTCCGTGGAGCAGGCAGTGCTTCCGCGTGCACTCGTGTCACGCTGAGGGTGGTGCAAAACTCAAGTTCCAGTGAAGGTGCGCGCTGAGAACCATAGCCTGGAGAGCGTGCTCCGCGATACATGGCGTGCCACGTTGGAAGCATTACCTGGCAGCCGAGTTCCAGTGGGGGTCCGTTATAGCACCATGGCACGGAGGCAGTGCTCCACGATACTCTCCGTGCCACATTGCTTGTTATTCAGGAAAAATTTCTACTAGTATAAATAGCACTTAGGATATTTTAAACATTCGACATTTTGGAGAAAGAACGTGGTTAGCAGATAGTTGAGAGGACGAAACTCTAGGGTTAATTCTCTTCCTTTTTCTCTTTAATTTCAATTGCTTGTATGTATTCTACTTGTTTGAAGATGTTTAATTCACAAATGAGTGTCTAATGCACCTCTTGCTGAGGTTAAGGATAATTGTAGAGGAATGTAATTGCTAATCATTTCAATTTTCATCTTCTTTATAGTAGTTCATTATATCAATTCTTGTTTTTACTACATTAATGTTTGGTCAATGTTTATGTATATCTTAGAATTCCAATTTTGTTTCACAAGAAGAAGTGGTGGATAGATGTGAATTGGTGGGATATGATCTTTTCTTAGTTGAGAAAATTAGAAAGATTACGTTCGAATGATATATGTGAAAGTCGTATTAGTGTTTTATGGAATTTGTTATGTAGGGCTAGAAATGGTGTTCTTGCATCACAGAAATGTGTAATGTAGGTCCCATGATTCTTTAATTGGATAGGAGTCAGAAAAGTCAATCTATAGGCTATTAATTCACGACTAACAACCGAAGAGAAGATTGACTGATTTTAATTAATAAATTACATCTCTGCATGTTTGCCTTTAGTAGCTTGTTCATTTCTATTGTTCAGACTATAAATTACAATCTTTACTTAGGTTCTTATTAACTATTAACATTGACTCATAAAACATTATTTGTTTGGTTGTCTACCTTCATAGCGATATCGTTCACTAAGAATTAGGATAATTACTACCATAATTCGGTCACAGCCAGGATCGATACTTGGCTTGAACTAAAGTCACTTTACTACTTGTACGACCGCGTGCACTTGCGGCTTGTAGTTTGGTCCGAATAGCTCATGCATTTCATATTCTTAATCAATTTAATATGATCCTCAATGCCTTTATCTTATAGTTTTCATCGCCTTCTTTGTCATATTCGATCAATTGGAATAATGGAGTTCGCTTTATTCACAGTCATGACTCACCCACTCTATTGCGTGCCTTTCCAAATGCGGTGTAATTGGGTGCCTGGACGTCGTTCGACCACTTAGTGTTGTGTGTTTCTGGGCATTTTCTTGTTGTCTCTTAAGTCAAAAGCAACAACCATGTCCAAACTTCCCTTGAAGCAAAATGTCATGCCATGTCAACTACTTGTAGTGAAATAGTTTGGTTGCATCATTTGTTGGCTGATTTGGCATTCCCTTTTCTCCTCCCACACCCATATACTGTGACAATGAAAGTGTTGTGAAGATTTCCACTAATCCCATTTTTCACAGTAGACAAGCATATCGAGATTGACGGTCACTTCATTCGGAAATAATTTGATAAAGGTCATATTTTTCTTTCTCATGTTTCCTCTAGAGATCAGCTGGTAGTTGTTCACTAAGTCTAAAACAAAGAAAGACATGAGGTTAACATAGACAAACTGCTGGTTGACCACCATCGATTTTGAGAGGAGTGTTAATCACCATCAATTATAACCTATACCTATCATATACAAATTTAATTATCTTTCAGATACTAGGATTTAGATTGCATATTATTAGCCTTTAATCTTCTTTCATTTATCTTTTATATATTAGGAGGTAGATTGTATATTATTCATCTAGAATCTTCTTTAATTGTATTTATCATGTATAGTTCTTACCATATATAATAATCCAAGTCTTGTTTTGAATTTTGACTTCTTTATTCTCCTTCCGAGTGGGGGACTGAATTGTGAATATGACTTGTGAAAGTATTCTGGTGTGGGAAATATTATTTGGATTTAGTATTAATTGTGCTAAGTGGGACGGACAGGCCCGGACGGGTTTTACCATGTATAGTTTATCTTGTAACCTTATAAGGAGATGATCTCCTTCTTTCTGGAATATAGAAAATCAAGATTTTTTTCCTTATTCTTATTAATAATATTTAAATAAAGTCATAAAGAGGCAACCAACAATAAGTATATTTAGTAGTATCTAGACTTTGGTAAATTGATAATGGAAGAAGTAGAAGAAGGGTGGCAGGAAGTTGGCTACACAATTAGATTTTAATAATTAAGTTAATATTTGGGCTGTAGCTGGAGGCTAAGCTATGATGCGCTCATTGCCAAAGTGAAAATTAGAAGGCAAAAGTAGAAGCCACAAATAAATTGAACCTAAATAAAATATTAAAATTTGAAAAAGTATTATAAAACTTCAATTATATTGGTACTATCAAAAGAACCAGATCTATAATATTAAGTATCGACTGGAATATTAAAAAATAATATAAGAAATCAAACCAAAATATCAAAATTGAAGAATGGAATTGATTGGGTTCAAATATGATTTTTTTAATTTTCACGGTATTTATGTCTACCCCTAAATAGATGTGGTTACAACTTACCCATATGACCCACTTGATAATGAAAATTTTAGGAGGATTTAAAATGACTAAATCATATAGTTCAAAATCTCGAGAAATGTACTCAATTAGATTACAAAGATCGGTTTACAGTTAATACAATCAGGACGCATGTTGTATAATCGCCTCAGTGGGTACTTGCTAAATGAAGGTTATATAAATGATGTCACTTGTTCATGTATTATTATTAAGAAAATAATATTAGAGTCGTTTAAATTTGTTGTTTTGATTGGCGAGATAAATCTCATTGGAACTCCAAAATAAGATCCGAGAAAATAATTGAGTATCTAAAGAAAGAATTTAAGATAAGCGATTTTGAAAAAAAATGCTTTTATCTTAGTCTGCAAATTAAACATTTAGCAAAAAAGATCTTTTTCCTTCACTCTTCTTATCTTGAAAGTTTTGAAACACTTTATATGGATAAAACACATTCATTAAATACTTCAATGATTGTTCGATCATTTTTGAAATAAGTAAAGATCTATTCCAACCTCAAGAATACAATGAGGAGCTTCTTGGATCAAAAGTATCATATATTAATGCAATCAGTGCACTTATGTATCTTTGTAGTGCTACAAGACATGGCATAACTTTTTTTATTAGTTTGCTAGCAAGATATAATTCTTCCCATACGGGAGATATTGAAATAAAATTAAGCATATATTAAGATATCAAAGGGACCATTGATATGAGTTTGTTTGATACTGTAATACCTCAGAAATTCTTGGGACTAGCCTTCAAACTTAAAAATGTGATCATGTAAGCCCCGACAAAAAAAGCCTTAGTACAAGTCACGGTACAACTTGTAGGTTAGTGAGTACGAGTCATACTAGGACCAATAACAAAAGGTCAGGAAAAATTATGGGTGGCTAGGAGAAACAACGATCACATGTCATGATTCGTACCACTATGGTATGGATCGTACTAACCGATTGTGGAAAAGTTTAGAGGAGAAGTTAGGAAATTTTTGAAAAATCACGAGTCAGGTACGATTCGTGGTAGGCGAGTACGAGATCATACCATCCAGTTGTGATTTGAGTTTCCTGAAATGTTCAAAAAAGGCTTTGAAGGAAACTACAAATCATGGTAAGACTCGTAGTAAGATATCAAAAATCATGGTATAATTTCGTGGAAAACTTAAGAGAATGTTGTTGGCAGGGCCCCCCTTCCCACAGGCGTCATTCTGGTGTGCGATCCTAGTATGACTCGTAAGTTGAGTCGTCGCCTGACGAACATAATTTTTAATAATAGTTTCCAAGGTTACTTTTGTAAAATTTTAAAAGATTCTAACTTCTAAACTGCATCGTATTGAAAATGGCCCAGAAGGGGATTTAGGGGATTGAATGTGACCCTCTCTCCCTCATTCTTTCCAAAACATACGGAAAATCACGCAAGAAACTCGGACAGACTCCTTCGGGCGAGGCTAGGGCTTCTTCTCCTTCTTAGAGTTCCAGGCGCTTTCTCAAGAGGATTTTCACTCAGGTATGTGGGACTTTAACTGAGGTTTCCTTTCCCTTGTGTCCCAAACTATTTTCAAAAAAACTTTATAAATTCTATCCTTGTAGAAGTTTGAAGCTAGGGTTTCAATCGGTTAAATTCTTTAAAGCCTTATTAAATCCATAAGTTTTGTATGATCATTCCTAGTTGAAATTCCTGTCTTTGTTTTATTCATACAAATTGCTTTCTTAACCTAAATTTGTATGATACTTGTATAAAATTTGCATGATTTAGAACTCGAGATATGAATGTTTTATTGTTATGATATTTTATTCAAATTATGAATGTTAGTATAGATGCGTGAACTGAAAGTTAATGCTTTAGTATGTTCAGTCTCAAAATTTCAATCATTGCTCAATATACTCTGTACTCTCCGAAATGTTAGCTAATCGGTTGACTTTTATCAATCTTTTAAACTCGGTAAATTGATAGTATCGAGTTTATTAGTTTGTTGAGTCGTTCAGCAGACCATTACGGCACTTTCAAATAAGCGGCTCTGACAAGTCTTGAACACAATTTCTCCAGGTCCTTAGACTCTTAGAACACATCCAGATAATTAGTTTTGACTTAGTCTTAGTACACAGAGTTTCGAGCTATCGGCACGATTGGGCACATTTAGAAGATTTTCAATTGGGAGTAACACTTAGCACTAAGTAGGCTGAGGTTCGGCACACCAATTCCCAGAACTACGTTGCCACCCATGGTTATTAAGCTCGAATGGTGCCCAGACGATGATCACTCAATTTAGCCACTATACCTGGCAAGGTACAGTGGGCTTTCTCGAGTAAGTGTAAACATCGGACTCCACGTTTAACTCACGCATTTGCATATCGTTATAGTCTCCTAAAGTACGGTTCGATGCAGTATAGTCATGATTGTTAGTCCATTCCAGGTCTTTGATTTCAGTCTATTTTGTGGTATTACAGTTCAACTTACTATTACTTAGTATATATATGTTTTAAGTTTCTTCTCACATATTCGGTACATTCAAAGTGTTTTGATCACAT
Organism: Datura stramonium; assembly: GCA_018107945.1. Taxonomy (NCBI): domain Eukaryota; kingdom Viridiplantae; phylum Streptophyta; class Magnoliopsida; order Solanales; family Solanaceae; genus Datura; species Datura stramonium. The sequence goes on from JACEIK010008153.1 coordinate 24,816, forward strand.
ATTTACATATGTTATATCATTTTATAATATAGGCTAGGGTACCAAGCCTTTGCACATGATTAGTTCTCTCTCGGTGATTTTTCAACTGGCAATGGCGAGTCCTTATTTGCTGAGCCGGAGTTTTCATTTTTCAATTGTATTTCTTTGTTTAGTTTCAAACATTAGTTTGATTGGGGGTTTTCTATTAACTCATCAATTTATTTAGAAGGGTTTGATTGTATTTATAGATTTAGCTTGGGTTTTAGAGTTTTGTTTAGATTTTTTATTATTCAGTATTTATTTATTTCTTTAGTCAGCTTCCACTTTGTTATTGTGTGCTTAGTAGATCAGTCTTGAGTCGAGAAGTATGGCACACACGGTTGCTTGGGATCACTTATGATCCTAAGTATCGTGTCACATCCCGAGGGTGAACTCAAGTCTTGAAAAACTTGGTATCGGTGCATCCAATTTTAGTTTGTCTAGGATTTCTAAAAGTCGTGGCAAATAGAGTCCTTTTATGGGTGTGAAGCATACCACACTTATGAGGGGAGGCTGCAGGAATTTTTTTTTTAAGGAAACATTCCCTTTATTCATAGTTGTTATCGTCAGTGGAGATTTTATACTGTAATACGTCCTACTAACTCGTGCTCTATTCCTTTTCAATCAACGATGCCTCCCAAAAGTGAAAATGGAAGGAGGATCGAAAATGCTAACCAGCCAGCCCCACCAGGTCAATGGCCCACAGTGGACGATCAAGTGTCGCATGCAGAGTTTCGTCTTTGCTATTCAAATGTTGGCTCGGGCAATGACCAGCCGAGGTTAACTTGACGAGCGTCGTGTCGGTAAATACTAATGTGTCTATAGCTACTACTAGAGTCCAGATTTTACTCGGATGAATCCTCCAGCATTTCACGGGTTTTAAAGTGGATGAGAACTCATAAGGAATTCACAGATCTGCGAGGCAAAAATAGCATGCCGTGATACGCTTTATAACTTAAATTAGTCTAGTTTAGCTAAGTTATTTTATACATTTTCATGTGATTTTATATAAATGTGAAGACATGTGCTAACCAACATGATTAGCCTTTGTTTTGTAGGTTTTGATGACTTTTGAGAGCTAATCCATGAGTTGGTGAAGTAGAGGCTTGGAAACGGAATTAAAACGTGAACATCGGCAAAGAGGAGCTACAACGGCCCACTGCGCGTCGGCAACGTGCCACGGCAGGCGGGCTGCGCCGCCCACCTGCACATTGGCAACGTGCCACAGCGGGCGAGGAGCTGCGCGACATGAAGGTGTCAATGCCTTGCCCAGCGGTGTGACACGTGCCAACGCGGCGGGGAGTCTTTGCCAGGCCCAGCATTTTTTGGGGTGATTTCCGGTGAGCTTTCGCGCGTTGCCTCCATGTCACGGAGCGGTGCTCCGTGATACACTCCTTGACACAGGCGGTTCCACACGAACAGGCTAAAATTATGCAGGTTCTCCATTTACTATAAATAGGACCCTTAGCTCTAATTCCATTTTGTCACGATTTTATTACGAAGCGCAGGAGAGAAGGGAGAAGTGGGAGAACTCAGCTAGCGTTTGTCAAATTCCCTTCTCATCTACCAAATTCTTGTAAGTATGTAGTTTAATAGTAGAGTAGGAGTACAAGAAAAGATGAAGAGACTTCAAGAAAGGTACAAACAACCACCCGCGGGGCAAGCCCGGTTGTCATCGGAACCAATGGCAGCAAGACCGGTTCGCGAAGTGGCCATCCCACTAGCGACGAATGTGACCTCTAGTATCCGTAAGCCAGAGCCTGGAGGGAACTTTGAGCTTAAACAGAACATGGTGCAGCTGTTACATTCTAGTGGTCAGTTCAGAACAGAATGGCACATGAGGACCGCAACGGCGCCGCAGGCTTTCTAGAGATTAGTGACACATTTTTCCCCACGGTGTGTCCACAGATTATGTCGATTGACCCTCTTCCCATTTTCATTGTTGGGAGAGGCGAAAAGGAAAAGTGGCTGATCTGAGCCACCGAACTCCATAACTTCAAGGAATGACTTGGCTAGGAAGTTCCTTGCTCCGAGATTCTTTCCTTGAGCAGGCGCAAAGTTGCGAAGTGAGATATTCAGTTTCAAGCAGAAGCCTGATGAGAACATATATGGCAGGAAAGATTCAAGTCATTGTTGAGAGACTGTCCCCATCACCAGCAATCAAATGAAGTGCTGGCTCATACCTTTGTAGAAAGTCTAGACCCACACACAAAAATATTACTAGACTTTGCATCGGGAGGCAAGCCTTGGAAGGCGTATGATGAGTTGTACACTTTGTTGAACAGAATTACAGAAGGAAATCCAGAGTGGCACGAGTCATCAAGAGGGGCAGGAAGAAGATCGGGGTTGGCTTGAAGAAAGATGGTTTGAATGCCTTGGCGGCCGCAGTTAACCGTTCCAACATCAAATGATGACTTAGTTTAATAAGCGAGTATGCACCAACACCGGGGCCAGGTTAATGCGGTTCGGCAAGTTCCTAGTTGGTGTGAAATTTGTGGTAATAATGGGCACAACGCGAATCTTGTGGAGCCAATTCGGAATCCGTCAATTTTGTTGTGTGTAGGAATCGGAATTTCGGAAACAACTCCAACGGAATGGCGGGGCCTGAATTCTTCTTGGGGTGGAAACCAAGCGAATTTTTATGCAACCTCAAAAAGCAACATCAGTATCAGCAGAATAGGCAAATTGATGGGCATAGTAGCAGCCGCATGAGGAAACAACTTCTGAAAATTATGGGAGCCCGAGAATCGGTTAAGCGAGAAAATCGGGCGGATGAAACAGACTTAATGAATCGGCAAGTAGCCACCCGCAATCTTGAAAAACAAATGGGTCAAATAGCAGCTGCTCAAATATGAGGCCGCAAGAGATTACCAAACGACGCAGATCAATGCCATCAGTCTTAGAAGCGGAAGGCAGTTAGCTGATGCAGTGCCTAAAGGATTGAGAAAGGAGGTGCGTAGGAGTTGGTAAGACAGGACCATCCACGATCTTTGGAGCAAATCGGTCTTTGGGAAACAAAATGCGCAACCTTCATTGCAGCCAGCACAAAGACCACCACCACCATTCCCTCAGAGAGATTTAAAAAGAGCAAGGAGGAGGAATGTTTCAAAAAGTTCTGCGAGAGTTTCAAAGAACTTCAAATAAACTTGCCTCTTATTGATGTCTTGCGGGGAATGCCCCGTATGCTAAATACTTGAAGGATGTGATGGCGAACAAAGTTAGATTGGTGGACGTCCAAACTGTAGCACTGACTGAAGAGTTTAGTCACAGGGTATTGAGCAAAATGCCAAAAGAAGCTCAAAGACCCCGGGAGTTTACCCTCCCCCATACAAATTGGTAAAGTAAATGCTCGAGAGCTTTGTGTGATTTAGGGGGCGTGGTTAATCTAATGCCCTTATCCTTATTCAACACCTTGGGGTTGGGAAAACCGAGCCGACAAGGTTGATGCTGCAGCTGGCTGACAAGTCACGAGTGACACCTGATGGAATCATAGAGGACCTTCTCATCAAAGTAGGTAAATTTATTATACCCTGGCGATTTTATTATTTAGATTTTCGGGTTGATGACCGGTACCCCTAATCTTGGGGCGGCCATTCTTGTACCGGAGGAAACTGTGATTGACTTGAAAGAGGGACCCCTGAAAATGAGGGTCGAGGATGAAGAAGAAATCTTCGCGTCTACCAAGAAATAAACCCATCCGCACACTACAGAAACCTTTGTCAAGTTAGTGTGTTGGAAGAGGATGAGTGTGGGGTGGAGGATTCCACAGTGCATAGCCAAAGAGCAATGTTAAGTGTTCGGCCCGAGTCTGATAGAGCTTCGATTGGAGAGAAGAAGTTGGAGGAAGGGAGGAACAGAGTGGAGGCTGTTTCCTCTAAACAGCAAAAAGAAAGAGATGGTTCTCAAAAAGAGAACCCGGAGTATGAGATGTCACGAAAGGCGAGTCCACGTCGTGCCACGACGTAAAATAAAGCCTTGGCCCCCTTGGAGGCAGCCCAAGGTTACCTCAGGTACAATTTGTTAAGTTGATTTTTTGTTTTGATTTTGTTATTTTCATTTTTGTTTGTTGTTTGGTGAAAAGTTAGGCACAGGTGGAGGGAAGTCTGAGTACCCTCGGAGGAAGCTAGTAAGCATGGAGAGGAAAAGTGTGGGGTCGACCACCCATTTTCGGCAAGTTGAGGAAAAACATGCTTTTAGCTAGGCCTAAAGGCACTCAGGGAGTATTTCTTACCCTATTTAAATGTAATTGGATGCTATGAGGACATAGCATGATTTAAGTGTGAATTAGAGGGAAAATTTCAAAAATTTTCAAAATTTTGTGTGCTTAACAAGTTTTTGGTGAATGTAATGCTTGTGTGAAAAATTGAAAAAATTTGAAAACTTTTTGTGAGTCAAGCAGGACTTCATCACCCGTTGGTTTTTTCTTTTCGGTTTTTCCGGCAGGGGGTCTTTGAACCGAAGAATAAAAAAAATTTTTGTACGTATATAATGTTTTAGTCATGGTTGGGGACTATTTTCCGACGACGAATGGATGACGACCGTCTTGAGGAAAATTAGTTATTAGATGTCGGGTTTTTTGAGACTGCGCTAGTTGATGCTTGATGTTCTTGTTGTGTGTTATACATGGTTGTAAGATGCAGTATGTGTAGTATTGAAGCATGCCAGTTTATAACTTTGTTTGAGACACTAGGCTCTTGAATTTGAATCATTATAATTGAAGCTTAATGTTTGAATTCATTGTGATTAGCTGGTAGAGTCTGCTGAATATGTCTCGAATTGAGCATGTGCCATGAGTGTAGGTTTTTTGAGTATTCTATGCTATTGTGGATTGTCTAGAACTTTTTGGTGTGTTTATTGAGCGAAATGAAGGATGTGAATTGTAGGATATGTTAGGCATTTCTTTGAATTAACCTAAATTTTATCCCTCGTTTTACCTACCTTGAGAAATTAATCCTAGTTAGCCCCGTTGAGCCTTGAGCCTATTCTTTGATAGCTAAAAGCATAAGCTTATTCCTTTTCTTTCATTAACCTTGAATTTGATACAAAACTCCTAAGCGCTTGAAGAAGAAAAAATGCGAAGAGTAACGGGTGAGAAGAATGAAAAGAAATGAAAAGTAGCAAGTTGTAGAGAAGTTGAGAAAGGACAAAGGTGCACTTGTGTGAAAATGGCTGATCATTAGTAAGGAGTAAGAAAATAATTTAATGAAAAGTTACTTATGGCACTCCTTACTAATAACCCAAAAGTGCCTAAATAAGGGAACAAAAAGGGGGAAAAACTACCAAGGATAAAAGGTAAAAGTAAAGGAAGGGAAGTTCGCAATGAGGGCGTGATGTATTAAAAGCGCTTAGGAAAGATAGTCACTATTACTGGCCATAATAGTGCCTCTTTTTGTACACGAGTTGCGTTACAACCTACAAAGTCCTAACTTTATCTTACATTCATACATCCTCAAATTAGTGGAGTAAAACACTAAGGGCAAGCTTATGAGTCATGACATGATGCATGTGAATTCTTTGTGAGCGAGAGTGTATTCTATTTATGTACCCACACATGTTGTGATGTAAAAATTATTTTGCGTGTGAAATTGGGTAACTCTCTTTCCGTGAGGGCACATGTTTAATGAAGGATAAAATTCATGTGGGATTCCTTAATCGGTTGGTTACACGATTTTGCGAAGATTGAGAGTCGATTCTTGAGGTTAAGAAGTCTTAACATAGTTGTATTTCATAGCATGTTCTATTTTAACTTGTATCTTGAATAATCATCATAGTCGTATCTTGAATTGTCTTGTTAAATTAGTTATGTAGCGAGTCTCCATATGTATGATATGTAAAAGGTTGTTCGGGCGAACAAGGCTTTAAGTGTGGGGTTGTGATCACAGGCAAAAATAGCATGCCCGTCGGCTTTATAACTTAAATTAGTCTAGTTTAGCTAAGTTATTTTATACATTTTCATGTGATTTTATATAAATGTAAAGACATGTGCTAACCAACATGATTAGCCTTTAGGTTTTGATGACTTTTGAGGAGCTAATCCATGAGTTGGTGAAACAGAGGACGGAATTAAAACGTGAACATCGCAGAGGAGGCTGAAACAGCCCACCTGCGCGTCGGCAATGTGCTCCACGGCGAGCGGAGTTGCGCATAAAAGCCCACCTGCACGTTGTCAATGTGCCACAGCAGGCAAGCTGCCCAGCGACATGATGTCAACGCGCGCTGCCCAAGCAGCGTGACACGAAGCGCCAACTCCCGGCGGGGAGTCTTTGCCAGGCCAATTTTCGAGGTGATTTCCGGTGAGCTTTCGCGTTGCCTCCGTGTCACGGAGCGGTGCTCCACCAACCACTCAAGTGACACGGAGTAGCCATTCCACGGCAGGCTAAATTAAGCATGTTCTCCATTTACTATAAATAGGACCTTAGCTCCTAATTCCATTTTGTCACGATTTTATTTTGGAAAACTGCCTAGGAGTGAAGGGAGAAGTGGGAGAACTCATCTATCGTTTGTCAAATTCCCTTCTCATCTGCAAATTCTTGTAAGTATGTAGTTTAATAGTAGAGTAGGAGTAGAGTAGCGTTAGTTTTACTAACATGAATGTTTAGAACCCTTCCTCTAGAGGTTGGAAACCATGAATTATGATTGTGATGTTATGAAATTATTTTGGAATTAAGTTATTGAATTGTTGTTTCGTCTTGCATTACGGATTGTTGGTTGTTTTTATGATTGATCACCATGAAAGCATATTTGTTAGCTTAGGTAATAGCTTGAGAAGGCATTACCTAGAGTCGGGACATGAGAATGTGAGGAGGAGCATGTTTGTATCTCGGGAGAGATTTTTGTGTCGGGATAGAAATATACCTAACACCGTGCTTGGTTGACTACGGGGTTATGAAACACCAACTTGGGATGTCACATCACCACTCAACAAAGTAGTTGTGAGGCTAAGTTGAGTTAAGTAGTTAGACGCATGAAAGTCCCTAATCGTTTCCTAGTAAACCACAACATAAGCGGTGCCGCGACTAGAAATTAGACTCCTCGCTCACAATGATGCGGTGAGGCTAGATTGACGTGTTTAGAGGCTCGAAAGACCATGAACATGCAATTCCAGTTATGTGAAATAACAATTGATAGTTCCATGCTTAACCCATTTGTAAATCGCAGCATCGCATGATTATCTGGTTTTTAACTCTATGTTGCTCCTAGAGTAATTTCAGAATATTTCGTTGACCAAACTTAGACTTAATTATTCTCAATCGAAAATGTCTATAACCAACACTTTAGGTATTTAATTTCCGAAAATGGGCCGGTTAGAGGAATGGATCTAGTCACGTAGATTCTCGACAATCAGGTTCTTAAAAAAAAGAGCACTACATTACTTACTGACCGTACACTTGCGGAGCCCAGCGCTCGATGTGAAAAAGAGTCGTCAAATTCATTCATGAGATTTAGAAGATCACCCAAATCATGGGTTTTTATCCCGAGTTGAAAGTGCGGATTTATTTTGCTTATTAATTGAGGGTGGCTCAAATTTGATATAGCGGTGGAAGGAGAGAGACGGTTTAGTGCGGAGTCCGATGGAATGGGATGAGTTTGTATTTTGCATTTGTGGAAAAGTTCTTTCCCAGGAGTTAAGGGAATCTAAGGCTCTTGAGTTTATAAACTTGAGGCAAAATGATATGACAGATGCAGAGATGCATTAAAGTTTACTCAGCTATCAAGGTATGCTCTTAAAATGGTTATTGAGCCGAGGGCTCGCATGCTCAAGTTCGTGAATAGAGTCTCGAACTTAGTGGTCAAGGAGTGCGAAGCGCTATGCTCATCAAAGACATAGACATCTCCGGTCTCATCATCCATGCAAAGCGAGATAGAGGAGAAGCTGAAGGAGATAGAAAGGGTAGTACGAGTATTCCCAATAGAGGTTAGATGGTAGTGTGTCGCGACGGCAACAACGAGGCCTCTGGGCGCCTTTTGTGATGCCCCATCTTCCGAGCCTGTAGGATAGGTGAGGTGGCACATCGGGATCCCGATCCTAGAGCCATGTCTCCGGCCAGTTGCACTTTTCAGCATGTCCTAAGTATGGCAAGAACCATCCGAAAGTGCTTTCAGGCAAGGATATGGTTGTTTTGGGTGTGCCCGGCCCAGGTCACATATTGAGAGATTGCCCTCCAGCAGGATGAGGAAAGCCCATTCCACCACATAAGCAGCTCTTCGAGGTTGTCAGCTCAATAGGTTACTACCTTGGGGTTCAAGTGCCGATCGGCGCCAAAACCATTTCTATGCTTTATCCACCCATCGGGGACCGGGAGAACTCATGATGTAGTGGCTGGTATGTTATGTCTCTTTTAGATAGATGTATATGCTTTACTAGATTTAGGAGCCATACTTTCTTTGGTGACTTCTTACATCCAGTTTGACATTAGTCAAATTCTCACCAGGGAATGTTTTCAATCTCTACTCCGATTTGTGAGTCGATTAGAGCTACTCGGGTGTATAGTGATTATTCTGTCACTTAAGTGTTTGCTTCAGTTACCACAGTTGATCTAGTAGAGTTAGATATGGTCGGCTTTGATCTCATTCTTGGCATGGACTGGTTATATTCTTTCTATGCCTCAATTAATTGCAGAACTAGGATCGTTAGATTTCAATTTCCCTAACGAACCCGATCTAGAGTGGAAGGGTAGTACTTCAAAGCCTAAGGGTCATTTAATTCATACCTTACGGCTAGAAAGATGATTGCTAAAAGGTACATCTATCACTTGGTTAGAGTCAAAATTCTAGTTGAGGCCCCGACACTTTAGTTAATTCGATTGAAAATGAGTTTCCTAATGTATTTCTGAAGATGTTCGGAGCCCCTCCCGAGAAGGAAATAGACTTCAGTATAAACCAGCCCAAATACCCAACTAATGTGACCCAAAATTTCATTGAGTTGTGAGGGCACCCACCATACCGTAGACGAACCCCATTCCTTTATTGACCAATTAATAACTTAAATAATGCGGAAATAATATAATATAAGCAACTAACTCTTATAAATTGCGGAATAAACGAGTCTAAGACCAAACAACCCCAAGACTTGGTGATACTAGTACAAGAGCATCTATGAATATCAAACAACTTTGAAAAACTAAAGTCGCTACGTAGAAAGAAATAAGACAAGAAATAAAATAAGAAGTCTCTAGAATTCAGTACTACCTAAGAGAAAGCAGCTCACCTAAACTCTAAACACAACATATCTCGAACTGTTTAGCAAGTCAAATTGCCATTAGTACTTGATTCAATTCATACATGCAAAAGGTGCAACAAGTATAGGGTGAGTACGGAAAACACGTGTACTCAACAAGCTTTGATAGCGGCCCTTTCTAGAAGTGATGACGAGATATAATCCTAAATTTAACAGTTGTAAATATACAATAATAGTTTAGAACAACAGAGTTTATAGTTTAATATCTAAACATGAGAAAATAAAAACATGTATTATTCGAAATCGGTTACACCATTGATGATATCACGGTATACCTTAATATCGTCCACGACATCGGCTACACCACTGATTATAGCACAATGGTCTCCATGCAATGAGTCAAATCAATATCACAACCATCTCAATACTTCAACATTCAACTCAACATGAAAAGCAATGAAGATGAAATGTAATGGATGGAAATCTATCAATTTGTTCTTCCCTTCTCTCACATTGGCGAATATAGTATGTAGCAACATTATAATGAAGGGAGGACCTATATATACTTAGGCGGTGGACTGGGGTCGTGGCACAGACTTCAATGCCGGTTATAGGCGTGCCACTTGGAGCCCCATCGCGCGGAGGAGGGTCCATGCCGCGCCGCCCTGTCGCGGCTGCCAGGCCTTCTCACCACGCGATCTCGATTCCGTGCTCATCAGCCTTTTTTGGGCCTTTTTTGTACGTGTTGAACTCTAAAACCCTTAACTAATGTACAAATAGGCCGACTAAACGTTAAAAACTTACGGGGTGTAACATCGGGATCCATGGGAGACTTGCGGAGTCTATATACTGAAACTATTTTCCATCAGCAATCACACATGTAACATTTTTTATCGTCAATAACACATGTTGAAATCATTTTCATCAACAATAACACACTTCGGAGCCATCTCCATACATGTGCACATGTCGAACTAGTTTTCATCGATAATAACACATGTCGGAACCATTTTCCATCAACATCACAAGAGTATAAATTTTCATAAAATAACTCAATGGGCACTATTAGTTAATGATCATTATGCAACAATAAGAGTGGTATGAGTATGTTTGAATAACTCAAGTTCATCAACCAACCACTTGAATCAAGGATCTTTAAGTCACAATCAAGTATCACGTAGTACATAAGTCTCGATAAATCAATCATACAAGTTGTGGAATATCATCAATACATATATCAATTTCATTTTCGTGTAAATTTGCGCATGTCATGACAAGCATGGTACCCATGTAAATGTTAGATTTATCTCATTTATACAGACCCCCTTATTGCCCATTACCCTTAATAATTCATTAATATATTACAAAACTAACACCTCCAAAAAGAATCAAAGAAATCTCTACATTTACATCAGCAAAACTCAAGCATCAAATTACGAATTTACCCATACAGCCAATGCTTCTGAATGACTAAAATCTTGTCAAATATGTATTTTAAATAAGAAAATAAAACCATGAACACCCATATTGATATACTTCTATCGGGCTCAAAAGTCAATTCAAAAGTCAACTCCGAGCCCGCAAGGTTACTGAAATTTTATTTAAAAATATTACCCATAAAGTAAGGAACTGAGATATGAAATTTCATCAAAATGGAGCTCAAATCGACCTTGAGTTCATCAAAATACAATTTCTTAATTTTAGGCTCAAAATCCCCAATATCCATGCTTATATACGATTTTAGCGATGAAAAATTCATAAATTAGAATTTAATATAAAAATCGGTTTACCTATAACATAAGAACCTATAAAATAATGTTTGAATTAATCTCCAAGTCAAAGAAATATGATTTCTAGATCTAGGGCAAAAAATTCCAATTTTTTCACATGAATATATTCACGGATAAAAACAAAAATCAATTGAATAAATTATGAAAATATGTAATAAAGTTTAGATACTTACCCCCTTGCTTTTATGAGAAAAATGCCACAAAAATCGCCTCAAACTGAGCTCTAGATATCAAGATATGGTGAAAATACCCAAAAATCGCTAATTGTAATTTAATACACTGTCAACGTAGAAATGATTCTAGTTGTTAAAAATAGGTCTCCCGTTGCTAATAATCAATTTTTATATTTCTAGCGTTCGCTAGATCCTTTTTGCACCACCAATATATTTTTCACTAAAATGGTGATAACTTCATCATATAAACTTGAAGTGCGACGATTCTTTTTCCTCTAATTCCTAAATAATAATATGGACTTACTCATTCAATTAAAACTCCATTTTGTGTTCATTTTCCCATTCCAAATTACTTTTTCTTGTTTAAAAATTATTTCAACTTTTGCGATAAAAACCCGATCTTGACTTAATCATAGTACAACTTTTTAGATCACTCCTATAATTCATGCTAAGAATTTTGAAAGTTTTAGAATAATTTTTTGACCTCTAGAAATGGACATAATACGAGTTGTCACGTTTTATGCTTAAAATCATGCTAAAACACGCAGAACGTTCAAATCCAACTGAAACTCAACAGAATTAAATCAAAATTTGTGAACAAGTCCAAAGTAATCATACAAACATGTTGAAACTTTCAAATCTTTAATCCAAGCTCATTTAGTTAACTATTTGACTGGTCAGCTCTTAACTTTAAATCCTACTACAATGCAACTGAGTGTCAAGAAATCATCCAGAATCTTCTAGACATAAATCAAATATGCAAAATTCAATCAAAAAACACATTCTGGATCCGTTGGAATCATCAAATCACTTATATGAGGTCTTTTGATCGAAGTTGTCATTGGTCAAACTTAGCCTTCCTTAAAGCTTATAAATTCAACCAAAAGTAGAAATCACTCCCAAACACCTCGAGATCCATGCAAATCACCCAACTAAGTCATAAATCACCATACAGAGAGCTAATAGATATTTGAATCCAAACTCCAAGCGTTAACCTGAAATATTGACTTTGGTCAAACCTCTCAAACTTTAAACCTTTCAAAATCAAAAATCTCATTCAATCTTCATTAGATCATCTACGAGAATTATGTCATCTATCTCCACCAAGTCATAAACAAAATGAAGATACGAAGGTTCAAACTAGGGAAATAGGTCAAAAATCACAAAATGACCATGTAGGTTGTTACATCATCCACCACTTAAACATCCGTTCTTCCTCGAACGGGCAAGGAAAAGTACTAAGGCCTCAACAACACATGAAATACCCATGGTAGGCGTTATGAATAGGCTCTCAAGAAAAAAATTACATGATAGTTCTGCTTGTTCATCCTAGCTGTCAAATCTCCTTTATTTTAGCCCCCAAGACTATATCTCCTTTATTTCAAAATCCATTCTCAAAACAACTGATTTTTCATATATTTAGGCATCTACCCACAATACACGATTTCATCATAATCCTAGTTTTAAATGTAATTAATTTATCAACATGCATCGTAGTCACCACAATCTAGTTACTGAAATCCATTTGCCAATTTGTACTAGTAAAATACTACGATCCAACTAATCATCCTTTCACATCTTCCGGGCGGTTATTGATAAGGGAACCCTTAGAAACACATTTCCCTCACACCACGTATGAATCATGATTCTCTTATTCCATAAAAAGGATCTTTACTGTCTAGCCAATTGTAAGTATTTATGTCAAGCGGAAATATTCGAGCCCATTGTGTTCATTAGAGTCCGATAGTTTTGTTTCGTCAAGATGAAGCAAGCCGAGTCAAAATCGATATACTTCCATATAAGTCTTCAAATGGTATGCTTCATCCACTATTTTAGAAATCCTGTTCTCAAGCCAAAATGTATGAAAACAACTCATCTCCCAAAGACTTCCCAATACTTTATCAACTATCTATGCAACTCCTTGTAACTATACATTTATCTATGCAACTCCTTGTAACTATACATGTAGTTTCCCTTGACAAGGTAGTATCAATTCCTACGAAATCCGCAATAAACTTGCATAACTGTAAGCCTTTAGGTAATACATCGTTAGCCACTTGGCATAACATGAACAATCTAAACCACTGTAGAATAGATGATTACCCTTATATTTTCCAATAGTGCAGAACCAGCCCCAACTTTTCACAAAATCATTACTCGGGATTCTTTATAGTAATTATTAATATAAAAAATATTCTAAAAGTATTGAGGAATAAATCTTCCCCTAAATAAAATTATATTATAGAAGTTCAAAGCTTCCTTTCCAAAGAAAAGAATAGATCTAGAAGATTCCTTTTCTACCAAATATTTTCCATCTAGGAAACCTTTTGAAAGTAAAAATACAATTGTATTAGAATTCAAATAAGGTAGAAAATTCAAAGTAAATTCTAACACTTTCTTCTTTATTTTCTTTTTTTGTAAGGCCTAATCAAATTTTCTTTTTCATTTTCTTCTACTTATTTTGGCCATATTTACTTCTTTAGCATTTTAGATTGGTGTGATAATATATTTTTGCCCCAAGCAAAGACGGCCATTCTTTACTTAAAAAAGGATAAGATGAAACTTAAGGAGGAATTGAAGAAGATGAAAATTTGAAGACCCATGAATTTACAATGACCCATTTCTAATCTTCACTCGAAAATATTACCCCTCTTAACTTATAGAGTTAATGGTTAAAAACACACCAAATTATTATTTTTCATGAATTTCATGCTTCAACTATTCATTGTTTCCAATTGCTTACCTAAACTATACTCCCTTCTTTAAAACACACGTTAATGATGGTGACCTACACCGTCTATTGTCAAGTGAGAACAATATTTGACTAGCTCAACATCGAGGTGTATTTTAATACAAAGAGAGTGATAGTTTAGATAGAGTAAAGAAATACTGGATAGCCCTTCAGAGTGATATCTCAATGATGGCTCCCTCCCCCCAAAAGGAGGTCGTTGAGGTATGCAACTACCAAAAGTAATAGTTTAGATGTGTTTCGATAATTAGTTCTTTCGATAATTAGTTCTTTTAACCTAACAATTATTTAAGTTCTGCCATGATAAAATTACTTATCACATTAGTGTTACTTGATATCATCTTTAAACCAAAGAATGTGGCACACACTATCGGATACTAAGTGAGGTGTATTTTGACAAATAATTGATGATAATTCATATAAAAAAAAGTGAACACACGATAATTCAAGTAGAAAACTACTTAAATATAATATTTCAGGTGTTTTTTTAATGATCCTCTTTAGAATTAGACTAAAACTTAATGTATCAACATTAAAATCCACATTAAGTTCATCAGTTGGGAACAATGTAGTGACAAATGAGCATGCTTTCGCTTGCCAGTGCTATCCTTCAGAAATAGTCTCTCTCTCAAATAAGTAAAGTGTATTACAACATCATTCAATATGCACCAAGTAATCAGTGGCAATTTTTCCAATAAGAATAGTGCACGTAGAGATTTACATAACTGCATCTCTTTTGCTTCATTTGAGTATATATTTCATCACAACTAATTTAGGACAAAAGCAGACTACAAAACTATGTATAGGAAATGTTTGGACAGAGGAAGGAAGTTCTCCAGAGAAGAACCAACCAAAAAGAAAAAGGAAAAAAGAACGAAAAGAAAGGGCAAAAAACATACATAGGCAAGTGATTTTACTACTCCTGTCCTCCTCTTAAGATACAAATTAAACATACATACACAAGGGCAATATCAGTGTCAAGGTTCCAGCTTCAGCGAAACCACTCTAGACTGCCTGTTACGCTTGGCCACCTTCGTAAATACTACAGAGAGACATGAAGGTGCCCACCAAGGTCGGCGGACTTTCTGCTCTCCCTTCAAGCAAGCCACTACATGAAATGAGTTGAGTCAATGAAAGTATACTAAACTATAGCAAAAATATATAACATTATGGTCATCCTTTAAAGCAGTAGAAGATTCACTGATATTTTATCAATGGTCACTATTAACAGCATTCTTGTGTAATCAAAACGGTGGCTTCGCTGAGTCTACAACAACCTCAATATCTTTTTGATTAACTGGGTCATGCTTGTCATCCTTATGATTGTTAATAGAATAGCTGTATTGAACTACTCAGAGGCATTCTCAACCATGCCACAATCCTTATCATTTCATGAGCTAAGAGATCTTTTTTTCCCTTACTGGCCTTGAGCTAAGAGATATCTCACTTCACATTGAGCAAAAAGGTCTTTTAAATAAAGAAGAAATCACCAAGTCATTCATCTTGAAAGCTGATTAAGCACAAAAGATACGTGAGCCACCTCTAACTGCATTGTGACAGGAGACAGTGGAAAAGCACTGGACAAACTTTGCATCAAGAAATTGAAGATTACAGAAAAAAATTAAGAAAGAGAGGGGAGAGAGATGGGAAGGGGCAGGGGACTAGATGCACCTTTATCCTCCTGAGCTCCTTGCACAGTGTTATGAGGAAATCTCCCATTTCATGCTTGGTACACCATGTTGTAAACGCAAGTATCTGTTCAGTGTGAACATGAACATACCCTCCAAGTACTCTCCATTAACACCATTCTCCTTGAAAAGGGTGTGATAGCCACCGGAATTTATTTCTTCCAACCTGAAGCCGACATCCTGCCAACGAAATTAACATAAATCAGTCATTGAGCAGGGCCCATTTCCTTCTCATATTTGTTTATTCGCCAGACAAGCTACACATCTCCTTTGTGTGTGTGTCATTTCCATCCCCAAACCACTGAAAAGAGCTGGGAAAGAACTCTACTATTTCCTACTGTATTTTTTTTAATTTATAAATTTATTTAGGGGTGGGTTAGGGCCTAGGGACAAGGAAGATCTTCATCAACTGGATGACTGTGGATTATAGCCCTAGGAAAGCAATTGTGAAGTGAATATCTGGCTCAATTTCGATGAAGTTGTGAATAAAAAAACCTAAATGTCATACATGAAAGAGCACAAAAGAAAGTGTGCAAATCTTGCATGAGACAAAACACTTTTTGGGGTGGGTTTGTTAACTAGTTAGAAGTTACGTAGGTACCAGTAATTCAGGGATTAGTTATGAGAGAATCTATGTATTATTTTATGCAAGGTTTAGTTATTCATGTATTAATTAAATATATCGATTACCTCATAACTTATTCATATATTAGTTATGCGAATTTCTAAATTACAAACCAAATACATATATTATTTTATGCAGGTTTAGTTATTCATGTATTAATTAAATGCATGATTAACTCATAAATTATTCTGTATATTAGTTAGAAGATTTCTAAATTGCAAATCAAACACCGTGTTGAATTTTATGCATAGCAAAAGAATGCTACTAAATGTGGTGTTGCCTGTATTTAATACATGAATAACTTAGTTCCTAACCAGCTACCAAGCGACCCATAATCATCAGCTCAAAGCATACTGATTAGCTTCTACTAAAACACATTTAAAAACGAGGACTGTATCTACTCAAATAGTCACTTAAATTCAGTTTCAATTCTGTTGATAACTAATCCTTTTACAAAGGAATCAATGCTAGCCTACACATGTACTCCCTCTTCAAAGAATGATGAATTACTACAGATCTTTTAGATATTCATTGTTACTTTCCTTTATCAAATAGTGATGACTTCCATTGTAACACAATCTGCTCATCAGACATTGGCAAATTAACATGTGTACACACGCACAAAAAAATACACAACATTATATTGGAATTGATTTCATAGAAAATCTAAAATTCAAAACAGATTCTACCATGCGTCTGTCCTCTTTGAAGGAATGATGAACTCCTATGAACCACAATAGTTTCTGTCATACTTGAATTCAATCATGTGATTTTATGTAATACTTAAAAAGGTAATGAGCATGCATTGCATTTTACCTACCTGCAAGAATATATTATGAGCAACTTGATACCTGGAGGTCAAAACAAGCTTGAGACTTTGGCAATTATAGTCTAATTATGAACCTCAAAGACCAGCTGACTTTCCTACTACCCTCTTTGAGACTCTATGTTTGAACTTAATCACAAGACTTCATGTCGATGCTTAAGAAGTAAATAACGATGTCTACCACACCCTTTTTATTTGCAAGTATATGTATATACATACATATACTTCCCCTCGGAAAAGAATGCCGAACTTTGCTTGTCAACTCTTCCTTTAGCCTTCCATGAAGCTTGGTCTAATTGTTCGAAATCTATGCCACTATGTGAGAGGTAAGTAAGAGTTTAAGTCTACCGCACCCAGTATAGTTACCTCTCCTATGAAGCTTTACACCAAAAGGTTTGCAAAATTTGGCAGTTATGAGTTACATTATATCTCCTCTATCAATATTAACTGACCTTAGGTAATTTATGATTGCAATTTAGATGATTATCATGTCTTAATCATCAGAGCTTAGCTATTACTCCATCCATCCCAATTAATATGGCAATCTTTTTCTATTTCAGACGTCAAAGCACATTAGAAAATTCTACTAAATCCTTCATCTAAATTTAGGCATGTCACCTAATTTTTGTCACAATTATTAAGGTAAGAGCTCAAATTTCATTATATTTCAAAAGTACAGATAAAGTATATCTTTGAAAAATGGAACAATTTTTAAAATTAGTTTTGTTTTTTTTTAGGAAAGGAAACAAATTGGAACAATCCAACATAGAAAAGAAGGACGGTTAACTATAGACACAAAAAGTAATATTATAGCATACAATTCGTAATTTCGAAGAAATGCGAGTTCATTAACTATTCAAATTAATATTTTATATATTATTTTTTCTCAATAACTTTCCAACAACTATGTTAATATTTTCTTCCACTGCTTCCTATTACAGCATACGAATCAAATTAACCTTTGGAATTTCTTTCATAGTCATATGGTGCAAAAAATAAAGTAGGATGGAGTATCTTTATTGCTACAAAGATTCTATTAAACTAGTCAGTTTTAACAGTATTAAAATCAACTCAGACCCTTTATAGTTGGCTGGAATAGTATACTGCAAAGAAATAGTGGCAACAACGATATGTGTGTTTTTACTTTGTGGGGATGTAATGTTGATGGCTTCGTTTCCTAATGAGGTACTCTTAGGATGTAGCTACCTGAGAAGCTGGTGCTTCCACAAGAAATCTGAAAATAGAAATACCAGCTGGGTCCCATTGGAACCTATAGTTTTGGCTTTCCGTGTGGTTTCTGTGCAGCTCTCGGATGAACTTCTTAATAATCATAATGCAAGAAGCAGCAGTCTATTAACAAGAAGATTGCTTTTTTTAATGAGTTAGTAACAAGAAATTTGTTATCAGTTCATTCTCTAAGTGAAATTAGTATCTAAAAGCACAGTACCGTCAACATGAAACCTGAAGTTCACGGCATAATGGCATTTCCTGTTTAGTGGCCATGGGATTGCAAAAGCAGAGGCGGACCTACCTATGGTTTAACTTGCCACGGCAAGACACTGGTGCAAAAGGTGGAACTAGGATTCAAAGTGTATGGGTTCTAACTTTTAAGACAAGACATCAACCTCAAGCTATTATATAATAATAACTGGACTAAGGAATGAGTATCAATATTCAATATATTTTTAAAACGTAACAAATCTTTTAAACACAATATATGAATATAAACATTACAATTACCATTAAACAACATATATTTTAAAAAAATCAACAATATAAATCTTTAGTTCACTTTTGGAAACTACTTTAAACTCTATATAATAAACTAAGCAATCATTCAAAAAGTCATCACCAATTTTGCAACTGAACAATCATTAGAAAAGAAAAGCCATCACCAATTTTACTTCGAAAGTCCTTTTTAATAAAATTCCTGGAAGAAATAGCTCTTCCAGTTAGCAACATGTAATATCAAACTTAACAAGCAAACACAAATTAATGTTATATTTGTTTCAACCAATGTCTTGAAAGATCTTCAGAGTCAGAGCCCTTCTATCTTACATAGTCAATATAGTTGCTAAGCTCAAAACTAAGATCTTCAAGTTGGGGAAGGCTGAACTCATTTGGATAATATATAGCAAGTTTCATGATCTTGTTTTTATCATAACCTTAAAAGAAACATCAGGAGCTCAAACTAGCCATACCAAGAAGCAGATTAGTATTCACTTAATTAAAAGTGTTGTAGCTTCGAAAATTGCAAATCAATAACAACATAAAAAACTTTCACACACAAATGATGAGTATATGTAGCACATGAGCTCTTCCTTTTCAAGACCATACTTCTCATTCATTTCTAGAATCACAATACCATGCTTGTTACAAAATGAAGGGCAACTTTTTAGCAAGAATTTCTGTTTAGAATCCCTCTGGATTGCAATTGTCTTTTTGTGAAATCAGGCTTTCCATACACTTACAATATCTTGATCTTTTCTAAATCATATTGTAATTATCAACACTTCCAACATCAAATATACAAATTCGCCACGATCTTATTTCATCCACTAGACATTTTACCACTACTTTTTCTCATCATAATTTGAACCCTCATTGCAAGAACCCCAAGTACATGAAAATAAAGAAACAATTCACGCTGTCTAAATGAGATATCAGCCAAATTATCCACCTAACTCCT
Organism: Datura stramonium; assembly: GCA_018107945.1. Classification (NCBI taxonomy): domain Eukaryota; kingdom Viridiplantae; phylum Streptophyta; class Magnoliopsida; order Solanales; family Solanaceae; genus Datura; species Datura stramonium. Next base: position 44,552 of record JACEIK010008153.1, read on the forward strand.
TGAAATTACATTCTTAATTTAATCCACTCCTCATATAAACTTCACCAAGCACTAGTAATCCTCTAATCTTTTTAGCTTGATCATCTCCCTATGCTTAATATTAGTATCTCAGCAGTATTCAAATTTATCACTTTAGAATGTTTCTTTGCAACAACAAAGTTAATTTGAAATTAATGAGCAAAATAATGTATGCAATATGCGAAGAAATATCTTTCAAAATCAAAAATCTAAGACATTCATTCCTGCATGTTATGATCCATCATAACTTTGACCCGTATTTGAGATGGAATTAAAGAATAGATTCTTGTTTTAATGATTGTGAAAATGTATCTATAACATGAACAAGACTAAGAAAACGCTCAATAAGTTTACCCTCTTTGTTGACATATCGCAGAACAAGGGTCATTTGTTGTTCTTTATGAAAAAAATTAAATTCATCAACCAATATCCTAAGTAATCCCCATTCAAGTCTTCTAGAATTGCTTTCATTGTTTCTTTTGTACAAAAATTCACAATATCTGGAAAAGTCATGGCGTTATTTTGGAGCTTTTTTCTTCTATTATACAATATTTTCACTCTCTTTGTGGCCACACAGGCATTCTTTCAAAATAAAATCTTATCATATTAATCGAAGCATTCAATTGAATCTGATGCTCACTTTAATTTTCTCAAACTACTTATCGAAAGAAGTTAGAATAGATTGTGCTTGATTTATTAAATCTAACATCATATTAAAACACCAAGGCGGGCCCAGGATTTGAACGTTGAGAGGGCACTAATGCGGGGGCGGAACTACAGTATTATGTACAAGTTCGGCGAGCCCGAGTAGCTTTTCCCCGGACCATTTTTGTATTTGTATTGCGAGAATTTGCTAAATAGATAAAATATTTACCCACCGAACCCACATTAACAAAGGAGGTGTTTCAAGATGATGTTAGATTCAATAATCAAACACAATCTATTCTAACTTCTTTTGACAATCATTCCGAGAAAATTAAAAGTGAGCATCAAATTTGCTTGAATGCTTCAATTGATGTGATAAGGTTTATATGGAAAGAAGAAATACATTTTCGGAACCACAATGAAAGTGAAACTTCTATCCGAAGAGGCCCACTTGGCTGCGTCTCTTAAAGTGGTATGCGAGATAGGAAAGATGTAGAAAAATATTGATTAGAGAAAACTCCAAAGACACCATGACTTATTTAGATATTCAAAAAGATTTGCAAATTCTTGTGCAAAAAGAATGGTGAAAGAAATTATGAAAGACTTTGAATGGAGATTTACTTTGGGTTATTAGTTGATGAGTTTAAGGATGTCTCTCATAAATAAAAAATATCTTGTTCTATAGTATGTCAACAAAAAAAGGGAATCTTATTGAGTGTTTTCTTAGTCTTGTTCATATTTAAAGATACATTTGCACGGTCATTGAAACGAACAATCTATTTTTGCTTTTAGATCATTCATTGAATCCATTTCAAATACGGGGACAAGGCTATGAAGGAGCAAGTAACATGCAAGAAAAAATTAATGGTCTTAAAGCTTTGATCTAAAGAAGATATTCCTTTGACATGTGCATATATGATTTTGCTCTGTCACCTACACATGCTTTAACTTACGCCTAAGATCTCTTTTATTTGTTCATATGGTGTCATTAACATATTGTTTTCCTCCTCAATCATGGGACGGTTTCTCATGTCCGATTGAGGAGTCTCCGAGTCTTTTGTCTGCGAATAAAAGTTCCGATAATAGTTCACAATCTCTTCATGTATCCTCCCTACTTCTGGCAATTATTACCCCTCCAACTTTCACATGATCAATTGTGTTATTTCTTGTGAGCATTAGCGATTTTGTGGAAGAAGTTGGTATTTCTATCCTCTCTTACTTTAACCACCTTGCCCTAGATCTTTGTCTTCGTGCTATCTCCTCTCTTTTATTTACACTGCCCTAGATCTTTGTCTTCATGCTATCTCCTCTCTTTTTGTTATGTCCTCAAATTCCATCATAGTGCTAATCGAATGCTATCTCTTCTTCCCTTAGCTTGATTCCTGGACCTCTCTAGCTTTGTTAAGCGTTTCCAACACCTTCTGCTTCTATGCCCCCAGGTTGCCTTATATAGACTTATTGCACTCTTTCGGTTTTCCCTTCACGGCCCCCGGCAGCTACTAGAATGTAGTCTAGTTTCCCCTTGAACTTTGAAGAGTCCAACCACCCTTTCACTTTGTCCTTGAACCCATACATTTTTCGACACCATTTTCAAACTTGAAGTAAATCTTTGTGTTTTCCGATTCTCCACAGTTCAGCATTATAGGAGAATGATTTGATGTTACTCTCTGTGGTAATGCTCACATTTTATATACCTAAAACTTGCTTCCCATTCTTCTTAGAATAGAAATTTTCCCGGCCATTGTTGTTGTTAAGTGCCTATCCCTCTTTTCCATGTAAAATTTCCCCCTGATAAGGCTAGGTCCACCAACTCCATGTCCTCAATGAAATCGAAGAGTGTTTGCCATTCTTTTGTTAATCTTTCAACGGTTCTTCTTTTTTGAGGGATGTACGGTAGTGTTGAAGTCACCACACACCACCCGTAGTCCTTCCAATTAATCCTCTGATTGCCCTAATTTCCCACCAAGTCTCCTCTCTCTTGTCTATCATTTTAGGGCATAAACCATGTGAGATGCCATGTAAAGTCTTGATTTTTCCTTGAGAAACTACATGTTATTGAGTACCTACCCACATTGCGAGTATTCCTTCCACACCCTTCCACCCACATAATGACTATTCCCCCCAGAGTCCCACAAGTCTCTAGTTGTACATGGTTAGCCCATCTATTCCCTCATAATTCCATAACTGTACCTGAGATTTCCCCTTCCATCTTTGTCTCTGGAAAGACTACATCGGCCTTCGAGGTATGCATAATATTTTTGATCACCCTCCTTTTTCTTGGACAATTAACCCCCTAACGTTCCATGAGACTATGTTTACTCTCATTGTTCTTTAATAGCTAGAGTTTCCCCTACGCTACGTACCATAGCTCATGAACTTGGTTTCAAGTTCCAAGCCTTTCCAGTTCATTCACCCCTTTCTTTTTAATGGAGGATTGCTCCCTGTTTCTCTTTGTTCTCTTGCTTGTTGTCTATCTTCCATGAAAAGTGTTTTGCCTTCTCATATCCCTTCAAAAATTTACCCCAACTCTTAGCTCAATTTGATTGTGTTGTTCAATCCCACACGAGAATGTTGTTTCATTTGGATATCTTCTTCTATTTGGGTAGTTTAGTTTTGAGTGGTATCACATCTTCTGCTATAAGAACAGTGTTCTCCCCTTGTTTCTCAACCGTTTGATCATTCTACTTCCTCCATCTCTGTTGTTGCATGCATTTCTTCCAACACTTGCTATTTCCACCATCTTGAACCATCCTTGTATTGGCCCTGAGCGAAATCTTCTTCTTCCCTGTCCTGAGTTGGTCAAGTAGAAACTATTGTGCATGCTTAGTTGAGGAGAATTTGCCAATCTCAATATTAACTAAGTCATGTTCTTTGAAATTTGTTTATGTATTTATTTTGTATTTCCTTTGTTGGCCTCTGTTGAGCCAGGAAAGTCCACTTTTCTTATTTGGCCCATTGCGCACATAAAGGCCCTTTCCCTTTTAATTTTTGTTGATGTGTCGTCTAGTTTGAAAAATCCCATTCACTAAAGAGGTCTTTTCCTCTTTTACTCACCAGACCCTTCTCCAACATCTCTCTCACCTTCTTCTCACCATCACCAAAATTTAGCACCATCTTTGGAACTTTGTACACAAAGCCCTCGCTCGTCGGCTCTTTCTCCTTCGATTACCTCCTTTCCATCACCCTTAACCTTGATGCGAGCCCATTGTAGAAGGCTATTGTATGTCTCTTCTTAATTTGTCTCTATATAGCCAGCCCATCGATCTTGATCTTCTTAAGATTACGAGACCACATGCTCAAGGTAGTCCCGAAGTCTTATCCAAACCCAATCTCTCCTGACTTCCATCAGCCCAGCACCCTGTGGATGGTTCCCACAAGGCAAGGTTTCGCGTCATCTTCTTCCGTCATATCCCCTCCATGATGGCTGCCCCCTTTGCGACTCTTGAGAAGTGGAATAGAAAGCTGTCTATCGTTCATGGCAAAGACACGCGCCTATCGCCGACTTCCGGGTGTTACATGCCCGGGACCTTACTTCCTTCAATGTCGGGATTTCCTCCGGTGGACTGCGGAATTTCCCGATGATGCATATGTTGAGTAGGTCTTTCACCAATGTCATGTCGTACCACACAGCTGATTCTTATGCAATTATCGACTATGCTTATACTCCCCTTCATTCTTTGTTGTTGTCCATCTGTTGCTCTTGAAGGCCTCTATGAAAGAGGTTCAGTTTCCTTTCGAGCTTTGTTGTATTATTTGTTCTTTGGGTATCTCGTAGGTGAATTTAGCTATTTTATAGGCTATTTTCCCCCAGCTACCTGCGAATCTGTGGTTTTACGTGTAATAATGACAAACTTGTTCTATCCTTGAATGGATATGAGAAACTTATGTATCTGCCTTTGTCATTGTGTTTGAGTGTGCAACAAAATTCTGAAAAATGATCTTTTAATTTCCATCTCTTCACTGTCTTCTGTTCCCTTTGAGGTTTCAATAAATACTATAATTTAACCATCTCAAGATTTTAATGCTGACCATCACCCTCCTCATTAATTTCTGGTTGCACTCGATCCTTCATACCATGTTTTTGTACTGTAATTGCACTTAATAATCTCAAATGATTTGAAAACCGCATTGTAGAATATGCTACTTTCCCCATCTAAGCCTTATGGAAAAAACTGAGAAAAAGCAAAATTCTGGTGATCGAAAGGACCACCCAAGTCAGACTGCTAGTTCAAAAGCAACTTTAGTGCATTGCCTCGAAACTAGTGCCTGAGAGAAAAACTTTTTTCAAACACTTGAAACCTTTCTATGCACCTATTTGGTGCATTCACATTAACAAAATTCTTTTTTTTTAATAAACCCAAGGTTTAGAGAACAAATTCCAACAAATGGAGTTGTCAATCATCCATGGTCATATAATGGACTCATTAAGAGAGGCCTAGAGTGAACAACCTATATACTTTTCAATAATACAAAGGCCTTCAATCCTTAAATGTCGCTGCATAGATGGATGGTTTTGCTAGTTTAAGTATGAGAGGAGCTAGAAAAGATTTCATTACTTTCCAAAGCAATAAACGTTCTTTCTATTTTTGATAATTGTGGTGTTTGGGATAGCTTGCGCACCGACTAGTACCGGTCTTTGCTACCTTCTACCAACATAGGTACCAGGTAACTCTATCCACTAAAATTTGAAGTCACATGTGTTTTTGCCTCCTCTGGAGTTTGAACTTGAAAGCTCATGGTTCTCAACCAACTTCATTGACCACAACGCCACACCTTTGGGTGTTTTATTAAGTGTTCCTTTTCTGTGGCTTATTGGGCATTTCGCTTTGTTTTCTTTGTGGTCATTTATATTATACGTACCCTTTCCATGATGCAATACTCCTTCCAGCTAATTACAGAAAAAGAAAACATGCTTATGATTCATCGGTATATAGCATACAGGATTAACTAATTCTTTTGATTGAATAAGACAACAAAATAAGATAGTAACGGCAATAGAAAAATAGAGATAGAGATTATGTGGTTTGGCCAACATGGCCGCGGACTAAGAGGAGCAATTCTACTCTATCAAGGTATGTTGAGAACATTAGAGATTACACTCTAGTTAACCCATAAAAGAGCCAAGAGAATATCTCACAACTTCACTCCTAGAGGAAATTCAAAATAGTGTTCCCACGCGCCCAATTCTCAATATTTTCTCATATACCTCTTACTACACTTCTAGTAGAACTTGATACAAGCTTGATGGGAAATAAGGAAGAGTGGTCTCTATTTTTTTATTTATTTATTCTTAAATAGACGTTTGTTTTATCAGGTACTTCCCGTTATTTCGTTTCAATCAAAAGTATCGGCTGATTTTATCAGTGAATTGTACCAATTCATCTAACTCAGATGCACAACATCTATATTTACCTACTTAAAGGAGACTTGGGATTGAATTTCTCTAAAAAGTACTATTTGAGCTCCTGATTTCAAGCGCACTCCCTTCACAAGTAACCTAGAGTACAATTCTCTACATCAGTCCCTACATGCATACACATTAGCAGAATTTATCACACGCCTTACAGTATCCCGACCAAACTCAAAAGTTCGACAGTAAGGGCAAAAAATTGATAAATAAGTGCATTTTTTGAACTGCTCACACCTACAAATCATCAGATTATCAAGAAAAAACACGTACATATACAACTACAACAGTGAGACGCAGAAAGATACCCAAATCAAAAAAGACAAGAAAATTACATTCTACATCCAATAATCAAGAAAACCCCATTACAAAATCATGTATCAAAATTAACTAGCAGTGACACCCAAGATCCGGAATATTGATGAATCAGGGTGGAAGAAACCCAGTACCTCAACAGTCCAAATGAAGAAATCCAGAGGCTCTGGTGGCCTTTCTTTGCTCATAGAGTCAAATAGCAATTCCCAACCCAAAAAGGGAATAAAGAAAGCTGAAATTTCACAGGGAGAAAACCCAAAATAGATCAAAAAGATATTTTTCCATTCACAATAATTAACTAACAAACAAACGCTCCCACACTATTGATACACACATAAACTTTCACTTGTAATTAACTACCAAACAAACACCCCCACACTATTCACACAAACATAAACTTACCTAATCACCCACCTAGTTTTTTTTCCACTGTGCCAATTGGGAATTTTGGATTTCTATGTTTGTTGAAGGATACAGAGAGAGAGAAGTGTGTGAGAGAGAGAAAGAGCGGGGAAAGTGTATTGTGCAGAAGTGAAGAAGCTTTTATTGGATATCCCTTTTCTTGATTTTACTCGAAGTGTACCGTCAGCTGTGCTTTTTTGTAACCATGCGGGCTGATAGGCCCCGTTGACCATTATAAGCATTTGCTGGGCCATGTCTTGTGTTTATGTTACTAATTGCCCTTTCTGCTTCCTACGCGATCTATCCGTCAGTTGCGCTGCCACGCGCACTTACAATCAAATTTTGGCAATGACCCAACTTTTTCTTTTGGTTTAACAATTATATTTTTTGTTGAGAATTGAGAAAAATAGTACTTTATATTTGAAATTCATTAACTCTAAATTTTGAATTTTTTCAAAAAAAATAAAAAAAATAAAAAAAATAAAAAAAATAAAATATTTTATTGTAGTTTATAAAATTGATATGTGAAAAAGATAAAGTGTAAGCAGATTTTATTCATATTTTAGAGAGGTGGAGAGGTTGTTTTGATAGACCCTCGATTGAGTAAAATAATTTAAAGCAGTCTTGAAAAGGAGTAACGAAACAAGAAATAATAGATAATGTACGACAACAATAAATAGTAAAAGAATATAATTACAATGAAACAATACTATAATCGAGATACAAGGAACAACATATGGTAACCCAAATTCAAGGACACAAAATTATCGAAGCAATACTATGACTACAGTAGGGGTGGGCATAAACACCGAAAAATCGAACGAATTAATTCAATTTTTCGGTTTAGGTTTTCGATATTTGATCGATTACGGTTTTTTTATGCAATTTGGTATTCGGTTTTTGTTCGGTTATGGTGTGCGATTTACAGTAATATTATATATTATATATATTATATTTATAAATTATAATAATTAATAAAAAATAATACATAAAATATAAATACTTAATCCGATTGAAATAAGAAAAAGTTTGAAAAGTGAAAAAAAGTGAAAAGAAAGCCCTAGCTCCTCGCACCTGCGGTGCGACTGCGCCTCCCGGCTCATTCTCAAGGACCAGAAGTCCAGTCGCTTAATTCTCGCCGACCGCCGGCCTAGGCACCTCCCACTCCCCGTCGGTCGTCTCTCCAAATCTGATCTCTCTCCGTCTTCGACGCGTGACCGCCGGTTCTCACATTATTACCTCAAGTAATTCATAGCAAGTGTATGATACTTTTTCTTGTTTATGATTTTTAAATCATGATTTATGAGTTCAATGTTCAAGCTTGTTATTTGTTCATGAGTGATTAGTGAATAGTTATTTATGAGTGAATAGTTCCCGTAAAAATCATTGCACCAGCCACCAAGATCCTAAGTTTCTAACTAGTACAACTTTAATAAAAACTCCTCAAATACAATGTAAGATAATCATAATTCCAGAAATCAAATATTTTACAGCACCTTATCAAAGATTATATTTACTAATGCTAGCTAGATAATAGAAAAAGTAACATTAACACTTCTCTTTGTCCCTACTTTAATCAAGTTGAGAATTATCCAACATGTACATTCTCAAATTGGTTATTTACTTACATATCGATTAATGTCAAGTTAAGGATTTTATTCAAGTGTATCTTTTGTTGCTAAAAATATGCAAGAGTGTTGAGAGAAATTGAGCAGTATGTCTTCCCATATTTATAGTTTTTCAGCTTATTTGAGTAATGGTGTCCATTGATTTTAATGCAATTAGCAGATTGGTTTTGTTTTCTTGTTGTTTGAGTAATGGTGTCCATTGATTTTAATGCAATTAGTATATTGGTTTTGTTTTCTTGTTGTTTCTTTCACTTTTTTTCTTGATTTTGTATGAATGTGGACATGCTAATAACCATTCAAATTCCTTTTTAAATAATGTGAAATAGTAGTACTCTAAGTAGATTAGTGTTTATGATTTTATTTAATCGAGTCAGCAGGCAATCGAGATATTTTATCGCTATTCTTAAAACTTATTTGTTGAGTGGTGTTTTATTGTTGCCTATTGGTTGTTGGTTAATTACTTAATTATGCATATATGATATATGTAATGTGTTATGGTAAATATGGAAAGTTGGAAACTATGCATATATATGTTATAGTCTTATGGATATCCCTTCTAAGTTCTAATAAATTGTTGGTTAATTATTTATGAGTTTTTTCTTTTAATTTCATATAGATGGGTGATGAAAGTAGAATAAGTAATGTTGGTTCAGCTGATAATAGTATTGACAACTCACTTGATACTCAAATTGGAATACAAAGAAAGAAAAGAAAAACAAGCAAGATCACGGGGTTTGGGCTCATTTGTGATAAGGTAGTTGAAAATGTAGTCTTGGTAGAGCGAAGGTACAAGTATTGTAAGAATATTTATGCTGCCAATTCAAATAAAAAATGGAGACAATGGGATTGAAACAACATTGGATAGGTGCAAGGTATATAAAACCTCGTTGAAACTTCTTCTCAAATGAAAATGTTCTTTCGTCTAAAAAGATGCCCCCTTTGGAAATTTGAACCGTGGATAGAAGGGGTTTAGTTGAAATGAAGTAATTATGATGAACTACCATTTAACTTTCTTATAGAATGAAGGTTTCAAAAAGTTTATAGGCAAAGCCCAACCTCTATTTAGAATTCCTTCCCGTAGAACAATAACAAGGGATTGTTATGAAGTTTATAGAGAATTGAGACAAAATTTGAAGAAGTCTTTAGGAGAAATTTTGGCCAAGATTTTCTTGCAGACACATGGACATCATTGTAAATAATTAATTATATGAGTTTGACTGCTCGTTTTATTAATAGAAATTGGGTGTTGCATAAAAGAATATTGAATTTTTCCCCAATCTCTAGTCTAGGGTGAGCAAATGGGAGAGGCTATTAGTAATTGTCTACTTGATTGGAACTTGGACAAGGTATTCTCTATAACATTGACAATGTGTCTTCTAATGATATTCTGATTAAAGAATTGTCTAAACGATTAATATGTAGAAACTAATATAATGGGTTGTAAGCATCTTCAGCTTTGAGATGTATGGCTCACATACTTAATCTGATTGTGCAAGAAGGTTTGAAAGAAATTGATCCTTCTTTCAAAATGGTTCGACAAATGGTGAAGTATGTTAAATCATCCTAGAAGCAAGAACAAGAAACTTTAAGTATTTGTGAAGTCAAAGGGTGGAATGTGATGAAACATTGTCGCTAGATGTGTGCCTACTAGGTGGAATTCCACTATTTGATGTTGAATACGACACAAAATTTTGAGAAGGACTTTGATAGATTTGATCTTTTGATGACATTTATTTTGTAACAACTAATGTGTGTGAAGATGGAAGTATTTGCGGAGTCCGCTCGAATGTGATGATTTGGTGAATGTGAATGTGGTGAAGTTCTTGAAAGATTCTACGAGCTCCTTTATGGGTTTTAGGTTACGTATGTTACTTCTAATGTTCATTTTGAGGATATATGTGAGTTTGATGAATATTTGAATGTGTGTTTAGCAAGTGAAGATCTTAATTTAAGTAACATAGATGAACAAATGAAACACAAATTTAAGAAGTATTGGGGTGTCCTGAAAAGATTGTTATACTCCGGAAACCCAAGGATCAGACCGGTGAGTCAAAATGGAGAAAACTAGAAATTCGTACCAGGTCCGCGAGCGACCATGAGGTGGAGTGGGTGAGGGGGAGGAACCACGAGTCGTGAAGTGACTCGTGGTCTAGCGAGGGCATCAGTAAGCTTTGGGGTGAGACACGGGCATGAACACGAGTCGTGGTCTAGCCACAGCATGAGTTGTTAGGTCTCCCGTGGCCTAGGTGGGCCAGTCGGCAAAGTGGAATAGGGCGTGCGGGCCACGGATGGTGACCACGAGTCGTGTGGTCGGCCACCACGGTCGTGGAGCCCCTCGTGGGGTCCCACGAGTACTCACTTTGGCGTGAACGCATGAATCCCAGCCACGAGTCATCCCTCATGGCAACGATTCGTGAGGTCGCTTGGGGGGACTGGCAACCAGAAATTTATGCATTTTAAGGGGGTGTTTCATAATTCCTAAGTCTTGAGTTCTAAACTACGTCGTTTTAACCTCGGTAAGGTGGAGTTTAAGAGGGAAATACTAGCCCTAAACTCTCATTCATGCATGCAAAGTATAGAAGAGGGTCGAGAGAGGTGAACAAAGGTGTCTTCAAGTTCTTCTTCTTCAATTTCCTCCTGGGCATTCAAGAAAGTGTAAGAATCAGCTTCAATCGGGTATGTAGGGTTTAAAATGGGTGAATTCTCTTCCTCACCCATGCCCAATTTCGATTAAAATCATAGATCCTCCTATTCAATTCCCATAGGGTTCTACCCAAATGCATGAAAATGTGATTTCTCTTTATGAGTTTGATTTAAATGAGTTTTAATTGTTGAATTATGAATGATGGGCCGGTTTTATATCATTCTTCCCCAAATCATGTTTCAAGCTTTTAAATCTAAAATGCCCATTGATGAAAGTTCATGAAAGTTATGATTTTTATGAGTATTCAGCGTATTTTTTGGAGTTTGCGATGATGAAAAGCCTGATTTCAAGTTACCCATGTTTATGAGCATATTTTTGAAAGAATTATTTATGATTTATGAAACGAATTACATGAATTATCGATTTATGATGTTGGCCGATTAAAAGGGCCTTGATTCTTGGCTAAGCATGTTTTAAAGGGGATCAATGATGATAAATATTATATTTTAGCCATTGTATTTTAATGCATGATGTTATTGATTTATTATGAGCCTATATGCATATTCTTTTGGGAGTCGTGTCTAGCACCGAGTAGCCCGGCGTTCAAAGGACTACACCGATGTCTCAAAACCACACGTGCCACCATGGGTTCTAATGTTATATATATTGTATTAATCTTGATCCCCTCCAAATGTGATATCACGCCTAATGCTGACCTACTTTGGCAAGCCGAGGGTCGGCTCTGCCCACTTGAGTGAGACGGTTGGGGCATCATGAAAGGCTCTACCATGATGGTGTCGGTTATGATGAGTCCTTCCATTGTTTCGCATATTTTTATGCATTGTTATATTGTATTATTGGCTCAAATTAAGTTTTGATAATGTTTACTTATGATTATGATTATGAACGCTTTATGAATGATTTGAAAGTCTTGAGCCTTATGTTTCTTCACGGAGTTTATGATATATGCATGATGTCCTTCTCCTACTTTTACTTATGAGTTTTATTTTACGTTAAATGTCCGTTTTACTTACTTTGCACACTCGTACATTCCATCTTGACATACTTTCTATGCTGTATCATTTCATGATCGAGTGCGGATGATCTCGGGCTGTCCTCGCCCTTAGTCCATCTCGGCTTACGCTTTCGGTGATTGGTGAGTCCCTCACGTTCCGGTGTTTGAAAGACTTTCATGTTGTTTATGTTTCAATATTGGTCGGGTTAGTTGGGGATGTTGTCTCATCAACTCATCTTATGTATTAGAGACTTCCAGACAAGTATGTAGTGTCGATTGTGTATATATGCAGTATTTCTAATGTTATGCTATATTCACTTTCGCTATATTTTATGATTATCATTCCGTTTATTTGCATGAGTTAGTTGTGCATGTGCCATGGGTCAACTTGGGGTCTCTCAAAATTAACTTGTCCCGTGTCTATGTAGGTGTACATCAGGAACAACATTAAATGAAAAAAATGTAATTTTTAAGCCACTTTGCTGGATCCTCGGAATAAGTTTGTGTATATTAACTTTGCACTTGAAACTACATTTGGAAAATAAAAAATAAAATAAAAATAAGGGTGTGATATACTTAACTTCTTTGTTTGAAGTATATAAAGATAATATTCAAAAGGTTCATCATCCATCTGCATCAGTCTGCTTCATCTGAGTTTTATACATTACATGTGGTTAAACTAACTCTAAGTATGAAAACAAAGGTTTGAGAACTAAGCTTTACTTGAAAAAAACAAAGGGTGTGAAGTGGGGAGGTGCTAAATCGGAGTTGGATAGATATATTAGTGAACAATAGCACGGTCTGATGATTTTGATGTATTAAGTTGGTGAGGGTTAATTCTCATAGGTTTACATTCTTTCATAGTTAGCTCGTGATGTGTTGGCTATTCCAATTTCAAGTGTGACATCCAGAATATGCGTTTAGTATTGTTGGTCGTGAAGCAGTCCATTTATAAGTTCATTGACTCTAAATGTGTGCAATCTCTTCTTTTTGTCCAAGATTGGCTTAGAGAAGAGACAAATCCTATTTGTGTTGAGGAAAGTTTGGAGTATCACTAGAAACTTGAGCTTGGCAAAATTTTATATTTTTAAATTATAAATTATAATACTTGTTTTTTTATGTCGTTTTGGTGAATTTTAATTTATTTTAGTTTTATGACATATTTGAGTAAATTATCTTTAGAGATGACAATGAATGGAAGAGAGTCTTGCATTGTTGATGTATGATTGCAATTTGCTACTAGTGCCTAGTGGTGAGTTGAATTATTGAATACCTTATTTGTTTGGTCATTGTCTCATTGATGATATCTTATGTAATTTTTTTTTTATCTTGAAAGTTATATTCTAATTTTTGATTTTATCTTACTATTTATTAGGTTCAACGTTCAAGTTCAATCACGCCTCCTAAATTTAGCTCACCGGTTTGGAAATACTTTGAGGTTGGTCAAAACAATGAAGTGTAATTAGATGTCAGAGTGATCTATAATTTTGATCTAAAAATGTGTGAAACAACACACTTAAGAAGCATGTTGAGAGGTGTCTTGGGTGTAGTCTCTATCAAGAGAACCATATTCGTATTTAAACATGGTTGAATGAATTTAGTATTTTGTGATTTTAACTTTTAAGACTTAATATGTCATTGTTAGTTGTTACTATTTTCGCTAAGTGTTATTTTTTGATAGATTTAAGATGTAGTTTGTGAATTGTGACTCTAATTATGCGGATGATTTTTATTTGGTTGAAGGTGTTTCTTCGATTTAAGACTTAATATGTGATTCTAGTTGCTTCTATTTGTTAATTTTTACTTTATTAGTAACTTAGTATTGATGTTAGATAGTGGACTTGGACTTTAAATTGTAATTTGTAAAAGTCTAAACTGCCGAAGCAGTCGGCACTCGGCAAAACTACAGAAAGCGGTTGCAAATTGCAAATTTGCAATTTACCCAGTGTTAGCTATTATTACCTAATCACAGTTAGCAAGCTAGCTACTTGGTAATCTTTGCCAAGCTTAACCTGCTTGTGTATTTCCTAGTTGAGTGTAATTGTGTAGTTGTGTACTGTTTTGTTAATATTGTGACTCAATAGTCAGTTTTTAGATAATTTTATGAATTAAAATGCATAAAAGTATGAGAAATTCAACTTTCAGATAATTTTCAAACCTTATGAATTAAAAAGCATAAAATAATTCATATTTTATTTAAAAAGTAGCCCGTTTTACAAGTAAAAAAAAGCCCCGTGGTAGTCAAAAACCAAGAAAATCAAATTAAAGAGTGAACCGAATAACAAAAAAAGTGAGGCAGGAACTACTTCGGTTCGGTATTGATGCACCATCCATAACCAAAATCAAAAAAAATCGAATCAAAAAACTGAATGTCACCTAACTACTAGTATGAACGAACAATAAAACAATGCATTGCTACCTACTAACCTTCTACCTAATTTGTATCCTGCATACCCTCGTATTTAAGGTCATGTTATCGATAAGTTGAAAATTGTGTCATGTCTGTCTAATAATCTCTCTCCAATACTTCTTTGATCTACCTCTACCTCTCCTAAAATCATCCATAGAAATATTCCCACGCACGGTGGGCATCTTTGCATCTCCTCTTCACATGTCCAAACCATGTCAGCCTTGTTTTCCATATGTTGTCTTTCATCAAAGTCACTCCATGACTATCTTAGATATCCTCATTACTAATTCTATAACTCACAGTATGTCCACACATTCGTTGCAACTTCCTCATTTCCGCAACTTTCGTCTTCTAAAAGTGTAGAGGTGCGAGTGAAAACTGAAAATTTTCTAAATTTTATTTTAAATATAACATTCTATATTTCGGGTTTGAAATTGAAATAAATAATATAATTTGATAAAAAAATAATTATTTAAAATAATTAGCAAAACAAAGTTAAATTTTTAGCGTGTTTGGTCAAACTTTCAAAATCAACTTCTTTTTTTTTTTTTTGAAAAGTACTTTCAAAAAAATATATGTTTATAGAAAAATAATTTATATTTGATTAATCAATTTGAAGAACACTTTTTCAAAATTAGATAAACAATTTATTGCTAAGCCACAACTTCAAAAATATTTTTAAGAAAAAATTAAAAAAACAAAAAAAACATTTGAGATAGTCAGTTATATGAAATTGGAAATTAAATTATGATTGAAATAAAAAGTGATAGAAAAAATATTTTTAAATGAAAATTACACTTTTAACTTTTTAAAAATTTGATCAAATAAATTATAATTTATTTATTTCAGTTAACGGTGAAAAAATTACTACTAAAAAAATTCTCTTCGTGAAGAGATTTTCTATAGTTCGAACTTGTAAAATTTGGGACGATAAATAGAGTGATAGATCACAAAAGATTGTCGAATGTTAGACGCACTGCAACGGTCATTTCACTTCGCTCCAATTTCGTATGGATTATTTGCATAAATATCATTATTTTGAAGTGATTTTTTTAATTTTTATTTTTAAAATTAGTGATTTTATTTTTTATTTTTAAGGTTTTAAAGTAATAAAAGAATAATTGAAAATATCTCACGATGGCGAAAAAATTGCAACGCAATAAAAAATCATAAAGACATAGGCTCAGTTAAAGTTATGCTCCAAACATAAATTATTCAATGATACAAGTTATGCCCCAAGATAAAAGAAATTATGTCTTAAGACACAAGTTATGACCCAAAGCAAAAGTGCAATGAAAAGGGTTACATACGAAGGCAAAAAAATTAATCTCAAGGCACAAGTTATGCCCCAAGCGCCCAAAAGTGCAATGGCACAAATTATTAAAGAAGCGAGTTCAAACACAAGTTATACCCCAATATATATAAGTTTAATAGCACAAGTTACACCTAAAACATAAGTTCCATGACACAAGTTATGCCCAAGATATTAAGTTGATTGACACCAAGTTATGCGCTTGGGACATAAATTCAAAACTTATGCCCAAGGCGGAAGTTCTCTAAAAATCTTGTCTTGCGAATTAGATACTACAAAACTTATGTCCCAAGATAAACATTCTCTAAAAGTTTTCTTGAAAATTAGTTTTGCCCGAATGAAATTAGGTCATAATTAGGATACTTTGACCTACAAATGCGAGTAGAGGGGAAAATTATAGACCACCTCAAAACAGGGGCAGTTTGTGCAAAAACTTGATTTCATTTAAGGCTTTTAATTTTGGTCTTTAAGAGAAAATAATTTTTTTTATGGGACATAAATTTATATTTTCATATCATAATATTTTAAAAATTATACCCCGTATGTTTAAACAACTTATGCCCATTAAGCATGAGCTTTGATTTTGAAAAAGAGCAAAAAATAAAATAAATTTATTTAAAGAATAAAAGTTAAAGCTTTATTTCAAGGGCAAACTATACAATTAAATTTGCTATAACTTATTGTACATTATTGTAATAGTGTCAATTTCATTTCATCCTCGAATTACTAGTTAAAGTTTTCAACATGTGATTTATCTTTGATAATTCTTGGAGCATTGTTGTCTAGGGATTTAGATAGATGTGGCAAAAAGGCTCATACGCGCCTAAACCGGCCCCTTAAAGGAAGGAAGGAAACTTCGGGCCTAAAACTAGTCCCAATATAAAAAGAGGCTCCTCAATCGTGAACCGGGCCTTTATTTGTTGTGCTTATGTTTAAATCCACTGAAAATCGTAAATAAATTAGACACAGAAACCTCATCAGTTTCATAGTGTATCAGCGCAATCAACACGAAATAACAATCACCACGATTGCCCAATCTTCTATCGTGTTATTCAAATAATTTTTGAAAATTACAAAATTCATGTGGATAGATTTTTCATGGAAAAATGTAGCCACGGGTTTTAGGATTAAAATTTTTTTTTTCCCAAATGCAGTAGGTTTGTTTTTCACCAAAAACTCGAATTTCATTAGTTTCTAATTATTCGGGCACAACATGAACTAAATCATTTTAATTAATTATTCTTTATATTATTAAATTAATTAAAAATATTTTTAATTTTTTTAATTTTTTTAATTTTTTTAATTTTTTTAATTTTTTTAATTTTTTTAATTTTTTGTTTTTTTATAAATTTTATCGTTAATTAAATCTTATTTAACCCTTCATATTAAGATTAGAGATACTAATCAAATAAATTAAACCTCTTGACAAATTTAGTTTTATGATGATTATTTCGTTTAGACTTTTGCTTAACTTATTTCATTTGCTAGTTATAAAATTCACCTTCGGGGTTTTATACATGAAAACTTATACACTTTCATAAGGTGTATCATCAAACTCTAAGCCCAGAAACATAAATTTCATCAACTAAATATTATTTTTGTCACGCCCCGCCCAGGGGTATGACTGGCACCTGGTGCCCTACTAGGACCCTGTTTGCTAGACTACGGACCTAAGCACTTACGGTGCTGGCTAGCTCTAACTTTGATTCACTGAAATCCTTGGGCTATATAGCGGTGTAATGCAGCCCCGGCGGCTAGGCCTATAGCCACCTGTACTATAACATCCAGCTAACCAGAACCCCATTCATGTAGGGGACCTAAGCGGGCCAAACAAGGCCACCATGCTGAAATTTTCCTTTGAGGGACTGAACCGGGAACTAAACTACTACGTGACCGGCAAGGTTACCAACTATATACTGAATAAGGCCCCACGCGGCCAACATAGACATCTAAAACATACGCACGGCCCCACGTCCAGCACGGCTAACCACGGGGAAATATATACGATGCACTTGCCAAGCCTCTAAGAATGCGATAAGATGGTCGGGACGGGCCTCGACCTACTCGTACTATACAACAAAAGAAAATATAATAGACCTCTGAGGAATATCAAGCTCCGGATGACGGGAGCTGATGACTCTCACACTGGCTGGGATCACGAGGGGTCGGCTCCTCGTCTATGGGTACACAACGGAAAGTAATGCGGCGCCCCAAATGGCGTCGGTACCCAGCGAGTGCCAAGTATGTGAAACAGCGAGCATAACTGAATATAAGCAATAATACTAGTAATTCTGAATAGCGAAAGTATCTGAAATTGTCTGGGCTGGCAGGATCTGAAATAAGCTTATCTGTACTGAAGGTAAGGTAGAAGCATACATGTCGACGTGGCGACTTTCTATCTATCGGCTAATAAATAACATGTATATACATATATAACATACAAGGACCTATACCAGCCCCATAAGCCGGAAGGTGCCAACCAACACACAATCTATATACCCCTACCCGGGTTGAAACCCTTCAAAAGTAAACTACTCCACTCGCCTACTAGCTACGAGCACCTCTTCTTGGTCCCCTTAGGTCATCGGCTCGGACTATGACCTCGATATAGCGTGTCGAGTCAGGAGGACTCTTGTCTTGTACTGTACTATGTATCTGTATCTGTATCTGTAATGCTATGTTGATCAGCCTCATATGGGGAATGCTCAATCCCATCTCCGTCCTCTAGCGGACGACATACCACTCCTTGGGTGGTGTCCCCACCCTCAGCGGCGAGTCGACACGGTTACTAACCCGGGGCGAGGACGCTCAAGGGTGCCACACAACACAAACAGGTCTCAACAACAATCACATACAACAAGTAGGCTCAGAAATCTGAAAATGCTATCCGTATTCTGAATTCTTATTACGAACTCATTTACGTGATGGCTTGATTCTCATGCGAGCTATACGTATCGAAATATTATCGAGCATGCAGTATTGCTCTACTAACTTTTATTAGATATAACATAATATTTTTATGTTGTTGGATTCTTCACTAGACTCAATTCTCGACTTCTAGGTTCTTTATTCTAGACTTTACTCTATTTACTATCTTGGGATTGCTATCTTGCTTAGAAAGAACTAGCTTTACATACCTTGCTTTAAATTCCCGACTAGCGTGGCACAAATTCGATATTTTCGCTATTTCTCCCAACTGCATTAGTATATATATCAATTAGAACTAAATACATTAATATTCTGAAAAAGAAAATATCATAATATATATATATATAACCCAAACTTTGACTTATCGAAATATGGTAGCTTCGCTATTTCTCGGAATACGGAAGGGAGAAATACTCAACTTTAGGGCTAGGAGTATATTGACAGGAATTTGGGCAATTCCACTTACCTTGGCTCGGTAGCACGACGGTTCGCCGGCCGAATTTCACAAAACTAAACCCACACAGAATGCTCCTTGCTGCTAATACTACCAAGGATTATACCGAGTTTGGTATTACAATATATGACGTAATCGGAAAGAAAATTCCTGAAACCCTGGAAATTGCCCTCTGTTTTCCCTTGTCCTCTCTGGAAATTATATGAGCTTCTCACTTAAAACCGAAGTGAGGGGTTTATATACTTAGGCCTGAACAGGGGCCTCGGTGGCACGGCGCCATCGCGAGAGCCCTCCCTCCGTGACACGGCGCCATCATGGAGGGTTTTCTCAAACTCCTCCGCGATGGTTGACATGCTCACTTATCCGGTCTTTCTCCGGGCCTTTTCTAGCATGTATAGCATTCAAAACTCTTAACCAACATGCGAATTATATGAACTTCTCACTTAAAACCGAAGTGAGGGGTTTATATACTTGGGCCTGGACAGGGCCTCCGTGGCACGGCGCCATCGCAGAGGCCCTCCCTCCGTGACACGACGCCATCACGGAGGGGTTTTTCTCCGACTCCTCCCGCGATGGTTCGACATGTCACTTATCCGGTCTTTCTCCGGGCCTTTTCCTAGCATGTATAGCATTCAAAACTCTTAACCAACATGCGAATAGGCCATCTACATGTCGAGAATTTACGGGGTGTAACAATTTTATCGATGCATATTGTTATCATCCAATTTATCAGACATATTAACCCACAAAAAAAATCACATTTTAATATATCAAAACAACAAATACTGTACACAATTAATAATAATTATATCAAGATTAAGAATATCGGTAAATCTAATGGACTAGATAATTTTTTTTACGAGGTCAATATAAAATACTTATCTCTACTTAGTCTATTCAATACATACAAAATATACTAGCACAATAAGTTAAAACTCGGAATTACCATTCCAATAATCAAGAAAAAATATACTTAAATCTTGTGTTACAATCATTCCAATGACTTGTTCAATTCCACATGAGATTATGAATATAAATTTTTAACTTATAAGAATTGTGATTAATCTTCCGTATGCAAGTTTAACTCTATACACTAAATCAATCTTCTACTTATAAATAAAAATTATTAAAATTCAATAAATAATTATCTTACAATAACAAATATATCTAACTATATGATTAATAGTATATATATCTCAACAATACGTTGAAGCTATCGCGTAAATCATAGTCGGTCTCCATTACTCTGATTTTTATGATGCATAACATTGATGCAAAAATGCTCAAAATAAGTATTTTTTTCGTTTCATATTATTAGTCCACT
>JACEIK010008156.1:5631-66023 GCA_018107945.1 Datura stramonium
CCTGTTTCACTTTCGGGTCTAATCCTTGGGTTCCCGGGGTATAACAAGATCATACCAGGATGATAAGGCTCGTACTGTCACGCCCCGAGCTTACACCCTGGGCGGGACACGGTACTTGGTGTCACAAGTAACCCCAAATCAACCCCTGGTCTGTCATACACTAGCATTCTAAGTAAACATAAATATAGCAGAAGCTTTAAAGTAAACTACAACACGTTTATGAAAATAGTAATGAATCATAAAGTTCAGAAACATCTGAACTAAACTACAAGTCTGAAAATCAAGTCTGTGTCTGAAAGCCACTACAACTGATGAGTTGATGGAACAAGCCCCCAGCTAACTCCAAATCTAAATAGAAGTAAGCAAAACCTAAACTAAAAAAATAATCTACGTCCTCAAAAGAGGAGGACTCACCAAATAAAATAGCTGCAGTCTTCTGAGAGCGATCGGCTAGTGAGGCTGGGACTGAGATCCTCAGCTGTATCATAAAACGATACAGCATAAAAAGTATGCATCAGTACTTTGAATGTACTGAGTAAGTGAGAGAAACCATACCCAAGAGATAAAAGTGTTGAACTGGAAAAAGATGCAATGACCAACTGGAGCTACTGAATTGTATAACTGAAATACTAAGATGGTTAAAAGACCCTATCTGATGGTCAAGAACATGTCCTAAATCTGAGGTACTGATCTGAACTGATCTAAAACTGAACTAAGTTGACTAGTGGGAGAGTCTATAAACAACATATAACCACGTGAGCTAGACGTGGAATCCAATGTATACACCCCATTGGTAGGACCCAATATACCTTGCCAGGGTATAAAGGCATGAGCTGGGTGATCACAAATCTGGGGCCATGAGGCCAATAAAACTGTAACCTACGGTGGCAACGTAGTTCTGGAAACCTGAGTATGCTGGAACCCTGGTCTACTTAGTGCTAAGTCCTGCTGCCACTAGATATTTCTAGACTGACTACTAAGCTGATAGCTTGAAACTGGGGTCCAAGACTAGTCAGGAATGCCTAACGACTTGTGGTCACCCCCACGGGTCACAAAATGATTTGTTCTGTGACCTGGTGCAGATTTTCCAATTTTCTCTATTTTAAATCTTGGGTCTAGTCTTTGAGTTTCTGGGGCATTACAATATCTCCCCCTTGGAAACATTCGTCTTCAAATGTTGGAAAACACAAGAAAAGAAGAGAATGGCAATCTTTATACACCAATACTGATCATGAAAGCTGAAAACTAGAGGAATGACTGACTACCTCTGAACTGGAAAACAAGTCTAAACTGAATTGACTAATCACACATATATTCATTTACATGAAAGAAACTGGAACACATGAACTAAAAGCAATTTTGGGGAGGAAATTGATACCTTAAACTGAGACTGAGCCGGAAGGGAACAAATGGGGGTATCTAGCCATCATATCCGTTTCGGCCTCCCACGTAGCTCCCTCAACCTATTGATTCCTCCACAAGACTTTGACCGAAGCTACCCCCTTGTTCCTCAGCTTCCGAACTTGACGGTCAAGGATCTGCACTGGGACCTCTTCATATGAGAGACTATATTTCACTCCCACACTGTCCAATGGCACAACTGAAGTTGGATCACCGATGCACTTCTTCAATAGTGACACATGAAATACTGGGTGCACAGATGCAAACTCTGAAGGTAATTCCAACTCATAAGCTACCTTGCCAATTCATTTCTAAATCCTGTAGGGTCCCACATATCTCAGACTGAGCTTTCCTTTCTTCTCAAATCTCATCACCCCTTTTTCATGGGTGAAATTTTCAGATAGACCCGGTCATCCACTACAAACTCTAGTTCTCTTCTCCTCACATCAGCATAAGATTTCTGACGGCTCTGAGCTGTTTTCAATCTTTCTCTGATAAGCTGTACCTTTTGCATAGCTTTATGAACCGGGGAAATCTGCACCTCCTACCATATAATGCCTCAAACGGGGCCATCTAGATACTAGAGTGGTAGCCGTTGTTGTAAGCAAACTCGATGAGAGGGAAGTGATCATCCCAACCGCCCTTGAAATGGATAACGCATGCTCTCAACATATCTTCTAGGGTCTGAATAGTCCGCTCAGCTTGCCCATCTGTTTGCGGGTGAAAAGTTGTGCTGAGCTTGACCTGGGTACCAAGTCCCTTCTAAAAAGACTTCCAGAAATGAGAGGTGAACTGGGTACCTCTATCTGAGATAATGGATATTGGCACCCCATGAAGTTTTACCAACTCCCGGATATAAAGCCTAGCATAGTCCTCAGCTGAATATGTAGTTTTAACTGGGAGGAAGTGTGCTGACTTAGTCATCTGGTCTACTATTACCCAGATTGAATCATGATGCCGATGAGTCTGAGGTAGACCCGTAATAAACTCCATATTTACCTCTTCACACTTCCACATGGGTATGCTGATATCCAGAGTCATACATCCCAGGCTCTGGTGTTCTACTTTGACTTGTTGGCAGTTCGGGTACTTAGCTACAAATTCAGCGATGTCTCTCTTCATGTCGTTCCACCAGTAAATATCACGTAAATCCCGGTACATTTTAGTAGCACCAGGGTGGATGGAGTATCTCGAGTTGTGTGCTTTATCCAATATCTACTATCTCAAATCACCGATGTTCGGTACACACAATCTGCCATGGTAACGGAGCACACAATCTCCCAACCTCTTTTCTAAGAACCGCTTCCTTAAGCTTAAGTAAGATCGGATCTTCATCCTGTTTGGACTTAACTTCAACAACCAAAAAGGAATCTGACCCACTTTGCATTACCAATCCACCCTCAGCTGAGTCAATCAACTGCACCCCTAACCAAGCTAGTCGGTGAATATCCTTCGCGAGTTCCTTTCTGCCCTTTTCAACATGGGCCACGCTCCTTATAGATACTCTGCTTAGGGAATCCGCCACCACATTGGCTTTGCCCGGGTGATATAGCACGCTCATATCATAATCTTTCAGGAGCTCTAATCACCTTCTTTGATGAAGATTTAGATCTTTCTGACTGAATACCTACTAAATGCTCTTGTGATCAGTGAAAACATCTACATGAGCCCCATACAGATAGTGTCTCCATATTTTCAACGCAAACACCACCACTGCCAACTCCAAGTCTTGAGTCGGATAATTCTTTTCATGAACTTTGAGCTGTTTGGAGGCGTAGGCTGTCACCTTGCCCCGCTGCATCAGAACACACCCGAGTCCAACTCTGGAAGCATCACAATATACTACAAACCCATCTTATCCTTCTGGTAGGGTCAATACTGAAGTGGTAGTGAGTCGAGTTTTTAACTCCTAGAAACTCTTCTCACACGCATTTGACCACTGAAATTTTACCTTCTTCTAAGTCAGTCTAGTTAGAGGGGATGCTATAGAAGAAAATCCTTCCACAAAGCATCGGTAATACCCGACTAGACCTAAGAAACTCCTGATTTCGGTTGGGGAGGTAATTCTGGGCCAGTCTTTCACCACTGCTATCTTTTGAGGATCAACCTGAATACCTTCACCCGAGACCAGTGACCCAGGAAAGTCATGGACTTCAACCAGAATTCGCATTTGCTGAACTTGGTGAATAAATTGCTGTCCCTGAGTGTCTGAAGCACTATCCTCAGGTGATTAGCATGCTCTTTCTCATTTCTAGAGTATACTAGAATGTCGTCGATAAATATAATGACAAACATATCAAGATACTACTTGAAGACTCTGTTTATCAAGTCCATAAAGGCCGCAGGGGCATTTGTTAATCCGAAGGAAATAACCACAAACTCATAGTGACCATACCGAGTCCTGAAAGCTATTTTCGATATGTCACACTCTCTGACTCTTAGCTGATGATACCCCGACCTGAGATCTATTTAGGAGCAACGGTTGGCTCCCTGAAGTTGGTCGAACAAATCATCAATTCTGGGTTGGGGATACCTGTTCTTGACTATGACCTTATTCAACTAATGGTAATCGATGCACATTCTGAGGGTACCGTCTTTATTCGCATGAATAGTACTGGAGCACCCTAGGGAGAGATGCTAGGTTTGAAAAAACCCTTATCAAGAAGGTCTTTTAGCTGCTCCTTCAACTCCTTAAGTTCAACTGGATCCATTCTATTAGGAGGGATGCAGATAGGCTGAGTATCTGGGAGAAGGTTTATACCGAAGTCGATTTCCCATTCAGGAGGAATTCCGGGAAGATCTTCGGGGAACACATTAGGAAGTTCGCTGACAATAGGGACTGATTGGATAGTTGGGGTCTCAAAGTTGGAATCTTTGACCCGAACTAGATCATAGATTCATCTCTTAGGAATAAGCTTATGGGCCTTAAGGTAGGAAATAAACCGACGCTTAGGCGCTGGACTACTACCCGCCCACTCTAACACTACTTTATATGGAAACTGAAATTTGACAACTCTAGTCTGCAATCGACTGAGGCATAACCAGAGTTTAACCAATCAATGGCCAGGATGAGGTCAAAATTGACCATGTCTAATTCTACAAGATCAACTAGAATAGCCTTATTGAAGACTGAAACTGGGCAGTTTCTATACACCCGGTTGGTTCTAACTGACTCACCAACTGGGGTAGAGAGTGAAAATGGTTCTGAGAGGACCTCTAGACTGATCTTGAATTGGACTGCTACGTAGGGAGTCACAAATGATAGTGTGGTCCCTGAATCAAGTAGGGCATATACATCAGGTGTAAAAGATGTAACATACCCTTGACCACATCGGGTGAGCTCTCCTGATCCTGACAAGATGATAAAGCATAAAAATGTTTGAGCTGGCTGGCCTGCTGAGCTGGTCGGCCTGCTGGAGCTGCTGAGGTAGTGGATTGTGACCTTCCCCGTCTTGTTGACGGACACTCCTTAAGCTGATGACCAAGCTGTCCACAACCAAAATAGCCCCCTCGACCCTAAAGACACTCTCCTGGGTGGTTCTTGCCACACTTAGGGAAAGTTGGATACCTGTTGCTAGCATTGTATCTCTGAGACTGAGAGCCAGATGCTCCACCCCTCTGATCCTTGCGGGACCGAAAGGTAAGGGCGCTGGCTGAGCTGGCTGTTGGAGCCCTATGCTGCTGCTGCTGCTGTTGCCAGACCTTTGGTGGCCATTGGCCAGTCCTTGCCCGCTTGTTCTTTCACTCCTGTCCTTCAGTTTTTCTGCCTCAATCTACTGGGCATAGACAATAAGGCTGGAGAGGTCAATATCCTTAATCAGCACCGCTATCCTGCACTCTTTGAGGACCAGGTTCGACACCCCATTAACAAACTTCAGCATGCGAGCCCTTGGCTCGGCCACCATCTCTGGAGCGTATTTGGACAACCTGGTGAACTCCAGAGCATATTCTTCTACTATCCGGTTTCCCTGTCTCAGATTCATGAACTCTGCTACTTTTGCCTCCCTAAGCTTTCGAGGGAAGAATCTATCTAGGAAAGTTGTAGTGAGCTCCTCCCATTCTACCAGTCCTACTCCTACTAGCCTCCCCTCCTTCCATTGCTCGTTCCAGATCTGGGCTACCCCTTTTAACTAGTAGGCAGCCAAGTCGGCACTCTCCGAGAAGTTGACACCCATAATTCGGGTGATCTTTCTAATCTCTTCCATAAACTCTTGTGGGTCCTCTCCCACCTTAGATCCCTGAAAATCTGGAGGATTCATCCGAGTGAAACCCCGAACTTGGGCATCTGCTGCGGACCCATTGTTGTTTATTGGAACCACCTGCTGGTTCAACTGGTTGGTAACCGTTTGAGCGAGCAGCTGGATATCCACCCTGAACTCTAGGGTAGACACTGAGTCGTCCTGAGGGGCTGCCGGGGCTGGTGGGGCAGGTCGTTGAGCGTTACCTGACCTTCTTCCATTACCACATCGCAGAGGCATAATTCACTGAAATGAAATAGAGCACGATCTAGGAGAACGATTGTGGAACTGAATTTCAATGCACGATAAAGGGTATGAATAAAAGGGAGTTTTCCTAATAACATCTCGTAGCCTCCCCGTCATAAGTGTGGTGCGCTTCACACCCATGAATAGGGCTCTACTCAATGCAGATTTAGACAATCGAGGATACTCTAAACCTGACTCTAATACCAAGTTTTTCACGCCTCGAGCTTTCACCCTGGACAGGACACGGTATTTGGAGTCACAAGTAACCCCAAGTCAACGCCTGGTTAATAATACACTGGCATTCTAAGTAAACATAAATATAGCGGAAGCTTTAAAGTAAACTACAACGCGTTTATGAAAATAGTGATGAATCATAAAGTTTAAAAACATCTAAACAAAACTACAAGTCTGAAAACCAAGTCTATGTCTAAAAGCCACTAATGAGTTGCTGGGACAAGCCCCTCGCTAACTCCAAATCTAAATAGAAGTAAGCAAAAACTAAACTAAAAAAAAATAATCTTCGTCCTCGAAAGATGAGGATTCACCAAATAGAATGGCTGAAGTCTTCTGAGAGCAATCGGCTAGCGAGGCTGGGACTGAGATCCTGCAGCTGTATCATAAAATGATACACCATAAAAAGTATGCCTCAGTACTTTGAATGTACTGAGTAAGTGAGAGAAACAATACCTAAGAGATAAAAGTGTTGAATTGAAAAGAAATCCAATGACCAACTGAAGCTACTGAACTATATAACTGAAATAACTGAGAAGGTCTAAAAGACCCTGTCTGATGGTTAAGAACATGCCCTAAATCTGAGGTACTGATCTAAACTGATCTGAAATTGAACTGAGCTGACTAGTGGGAGATTCTATAACCGACATATAACCACGTGAGCTAAACGTGGAGTCCAATATATACACCCCATCGGTAGGACCCAATATACCTTTCTAGGGTATAAAGGCTTGAGCTGGGTGATCACAGATCTGGGACCATGAGGTAAATAAAATTGTAACTTATGGTGGCAACGTAGTGTTGGGAACCTGGGTACGCTAGAACCCCGGTCCGCTCGGTGCTAAGTCCTGCTCCCACTAGATATTTCTAGACTGACTACTAAGCTGATTGCTCGAAACTGGGGCCCAATACTAGTCAGGAATACCTATTTAGAAGCACCCTAGAAGTCGTAACGGACCTGATTCTATAACTGGGTTATAAGAATGGTCAAAGCATGCTTACCTGGAAGCTTCGTGACCGTCTAAAGAATAAACAGTAATTCAGAAGATGGGATTTTATGGCTGGTCAGAGCTTCTTATTTGAAAGTTTCATGACTACCTAAAGAACCACTAAAAATTATGTTGAGTCTAATTTTGATAACTGGGAGGCACTACTAACACCTCAAGAATTTCTATAGTCAAACTGATCAGCTGACATTTCTGACTGTCACCGAGTACTCTAACATTTTGACTAAAACTGAACTGACAATAATCTAACTGAGTTTTAATACAACTAACAACATAGGAGTCCCCAAAACTGATAGAATCAAGCAAAATTTCAATATTTCAACATTATTGCAAGATTCTAGTTTTTGCTCTACATTCAAGAGCGAGGGCTAGAATTTACTTTACAAGGATAAGCATCAATACTGTCACAAACTGGTGGAAACTATCTATAAATATCATAAACTAATATTCCATATGAATTAAATGAAGTCTGACTAAAAATTTCTTAACATTCAATAATTTTCAAGGCTAGAACTGATAAAGAAAAAAGGGAGAATTTTGGAGACACAAGGGAAGAACTATTCCCTTGTTGAATTCCCACATACCTGGCTATAATTCCCCAAAGAAAGAAACTTGAATGGCTACAATTGGTGAGGAACCCTAGACTTCACTCGAGAGTTTTGAGAGAAAACTTGCGCAATTTCTGAGAAAATCTGAGTGGGAATGAGGGGGAAACCGTTTAGCCCCTCTAAATTCCCCTAAAATCGACCAAAACAGCGTAGTTTAGAGTCTAAGAGGTTAGGAAATTACTTAAACACCCTTAGGAAATTCGCAAGAAAAACTGACTGGCAGTCACCCATGAGGGACCTAACGTGTCGTGCCCAGTGACCACGTCTCATGATCAATGTCGTCGACTGCACTGCCAATTTCCCCCTATTAGTCACCATGAGGCACTCCATGTGTTGTGAGGTGAGGGATGACTCGTGGGGTACAGTCGTGATGTGCACTGGAAGTTTTTCTCCCCACATTCAACAACTTGCCAACAGTAACCTCACGAGTTGTCAGGAGACCTAACGACTCGTGGTCAGCTTCCATTAACCTCACTACCAAAAAGTCTCTTGGAGGCACCATAGTGGACACCACGAATCCTGGTGTCCCAAACGAGTCGTGGTGAGGACCCATCGTTTACACTGCCTGACTTCTCTAACTCCCAGTCAAATCATGACCACGGGTCACCCCACGACTCGTGGTGTTGACCACGACTTGTGGTCATACCCACGGTCACCTTCTTTTTCCAAATTTTCAACCAGCTTCAAAGTCCTCACCACGAGTAACAACTTGTAGTCACCCCCACGAGTCACAGAATGACTCGTTCTATGACCTGGTGCAGATTTTTCAATTTTCTCTATTTTAAATCCAGGTCTAGTCTTTGATTTTCTGGGGCATTACAGGTATTGAGACCTTTAGCAAGCCATTTTTCTTCAATTTTCTACTCATTTTTCACAATCCAACTCCCCGACCTAATTTCCCTGAAAACAAGGTAAAAACACCTCATATCTATATAAACATACCTAAGTCACAATATATTTTCTATGTCGAAAGCGTCGTAAATCCGTGACACATCAACACCATCAACTTAGAACTTTTGCATGTCCTTTAGCAACCATAAACACTACTACAACAGTGATGCTTAACTAGAAAGTAAAACAAAAGACCTACAACCAACAACACCAAAATTTGCACACATGAGCACTATCAAGTATTGACCCCTTTTCATTCAAAACAAGCAAGCTATGCTTACATGCAACTACAACTCATGACACAAACGGATCTAGAGATGTCAATCAATCATTAACAGACAACTGAGCTATCACTAATTCTATTTACATAGAATACTAGTAGAACGCAATGCAACCCATATACTCTCATAACAAATGAAGTCCAAGCACTCACAATGATATATAAATATAAAATAAATCAGGACTATAAAGCAAAGCTCTCATTCTCATAAAAAAGTTCCAAATACTACACAAGTTATACCATTGGCTTGCCCTTATTTACTTTACTCTGGCTTTTCGAACAGTTTGGTTAGGATCACTATTGGATTTTAATTGGCTTGTAATGTATACTGGGGGACAAGAGTGGTACGTATGGATAATAGTGACTAATCCTCATTGGTGCTACACAACTCTTGACTTCACTTTAATCTTTTCCCCCTTTTCTTCTTTTTCTTCCTTTCTCCATTTTATTCAACTTTCACCTTAGTGGGTGTGGAGTATTTTTCACTTTTCTCTATATATATTTTTTCCTTTTTATTTCTTTTTTTATAACACCACACCCTACTTTTTACTGACTAGCTTCTTTTTCTCTTTTATCCCCCACATCATCTATGCACCCCCACAATAGCCACCCTCAATTCAGGTATTTTTCCTGAGTTGAGGTTCACAATGTCCAAGGAGGGACCAGGGCCAAAATAGGTTCATTATAAGCAAAATAGGAAAGGTGAATGGGCTAATCAACAAAAAAGGTCAACTTTAGGCTCAAACATTGGATGAAGCAATTCATTTCATTTGGTAGGGAAATTTACGCCAAAGTGGGCTAAATCAAAAACAGTCTATGATCCTTTCCTAACCAACTATCCTACAACCTAGGCAAAGACTAACCGGGCAAGTTCTAGATTACATACACAATATTGAACTAAGTAAAAACTCACTCACACATGGTACAGGTTTGCATCACACACTACCTATCTGGTTCATGCACAACTATGCTACAGTTACTCATGCTAATTAAACAAATGCCACAAAAAGATCCACAATAGTCATCTCTGCAGTAAATCAATACAACTAATCACAAAATTTTTTAACAAAAGGTCATTTTTTCTCAAAACATTAAAGACATGCGCATTTTTATTGGTTGTTAAGTATTCCTAAGGACTTCTAGTTAAACAAAAACAAAATATCCTACACATGTCGATTTTAATAGACAGCATGTTCGAGGGAAAAGAAGCACGGCAATAAAAACCCTTGGATGAACAAAATAGACAAAACAGATACACCCCCTTTAAAAAACATGCTTTGTCCCCAAAGCAAAGAAGTAATAACTAGGAGAGGGACATACCTATGGCGCTCTAAGCGCTCTTGTCATCCTGTGGAGGCGGGTGTCAAGGCACACTCTCCACCTCTAAAATCGTGGCGCCAGTAGTGGTCCGTGCACTTAATGGTGTAATGAAGGGGACTGTGGTCACCCCCCAGCAATCTTGGTGGCCTCAGTGACCTCTGTATCTCTCTGGGATGAATGTGGCTTACTTGAAGGGTCCTCACCACCTGCAAGCTCCCTAGGCCCAGCAGTTGAACTCCTAACTCCTCTAGCTCTCTCCTGCAGCTCAGACATATGTTTGTCATGAGTCTGCAGGCTAGCTGTTGTCGCCTTCTTGCGCTTCCTTCTCTCTCTATTTCTTCTCTTTTTGGCGGCCTCCTTATCAACCACCTCCACTGACTTCCTCATTCATCTCTCTCCTCCAGCCAGCTCATGACTCGAAAATACCCCTAAGTCAACCTCCTCATTGGGCTCATCCTTAAACTATGGAATGGTTAGGGATGGTAATATGGTGGCTGTTGAGATGACAACTCATCTACCTGACTCTTAATAGAACCTAGATCATCCCTTAGACTCCGTACGTCCGGCTACTCAAGTAATCTCTCATTGTGCCACATCTCAAAGCTATTTAGTCTGTTGTGCAACACTCTAGATACCTCCTCAATCTTATCCTTAACCCAAGGCTTGACCTACTACATCATCACATTGACCTTTTTTTCAATCATGGTCAGCCTCTTATCCAGCTTCTGTAAGAACTCCTAGGCCACAATAATGCATCCGAGGTGCGAAGGAAGTACTGGGGACAACTACTGTGTGGCTAGCTTTAGTAGCCGATATCTCACTCTGCTTAGCTGAGGTGGGGGCATCTACCTGCTCACCCCTTGTTGGAAATGGTGTCAAGACTACTGCTAATGGTCTAACCCGACTCACCGAGTTTATCTCATCTCATATCAACCTTATATCAATAGTACGATTGCCTCCGACACTGGCATCTATCTTCGCTATCACCCAAACACCTGACTCTCGATAGAACCTATATATGAGACTCGAGAATGAAATCATGGTGCTCAAGGCTAGAGCTTGATCCCGAATCTCCTCTGCTATAACCCTTGAGATGTTGATAGCATACCCCAACATGATGTTCGCCAGCAATGAAGCTCTATCGGTGCTCAAAGTGTTACCATTTTCCATTGGTGCCAACCTGTGGTGAACTAGCATCCAGCAAGCCTTCGCTATGAAATTGAGCGAGGCTTTGGTGACCTGCTGTCCACTAGTCACCCCACTGTACATCCTCTATTTCCTCAGCTATAAATCTAGCCAGCCACCTCACCTGTCTTTGCCTCCTCTCCAAACACAACTGCTTGACCCTTTTTAAGGCCTAAACACGATAATTGGACTATGTTGTGAAGGATGGGGCCTGATAATCTGGCCCATACAGTATTCGAGCAATGACCTACTTAGAGACATCAACCACTCACCCTTGGACCATCACACTCTCCATTATAGGTTGCTCCTTTACCTTCTGCCCACCCGGAGTCTACTACTCCATAGTAGACAAGTTGTTGGCATAGAACCCCTGACCATGTAAATACTGAAGCTGTCAGGGATTCTTTCCATCCACCCAAACCTATATAAATCAAACAATCGCTTCATCTCCTCGACCTCATTCAGGGCATTGGTCAAGATCCGCGGCTCCTCCTGTATGCTTCACCTGGGGTTCAGCTCTGATATGAGGATGAGGCCCTGCTCATAAATTTCTTGATCCCCTGGAACACCCCACCTGATAGTATGGCTCTCAGGGGGTGGGATCTAATCATCGTCCTCATCCTCATCCTCAGACTCAGCTGCACCTAAACCTTCTCTAACTTGGGCCTCAGATGACCCTTCCTCTACATTTGAGCTACTACCGAACTCCTAAGGTTGTACATCATCTCCCTCCTCAGACTGGGGAGCATCTGCCGATGTGGCAGAAGTAGCTTCAGCTTGAGCCTTGGCCTGTGCCCTAGTGGTTCGGGGCTTATCTGTCCCATCGATGTCAACTTCATATTCCTCCACCGAACCACTAGGTGTGTTTTTCTCCTACTCATATCAGAGGCCTTATCCTTTAGGGCCCTCCGAGCTGTAATCTCATCTCTTTCCCTCTTTTCTTGGGCATCCTTAGTTGCTCATCTTTTTTGAGTCATTGTACATTTAGAGAAGAGGTTAGTATATGGGATCTCAGAGAAAGAAAGCAAAAAATCATGTTCATATCATACTACGGCTAGTGCCTTTTTGTCATAGTCACGACTCATTGTACGACTCATACCAAGATGGTACGATTCGTACTAATGGTCGTATGAAGAACTTCTGAGAATATAACTTTCTTTATTTTGGTATGACTCGTTATCATGATTCAGAGTGGGATTCTACGAGTCTTACTAGGGGACATGATTTAAATTCTCACTTTAACCCTTTATGTTTCTTTGGAACAACCACTTGGTATGATTCATGGTGTGATACCACAATCCATACCAAATTTCGTACCATGATTCTCAAATTTGGTGTTCCCGAGACAGTCCCAACAAATAATCCTACAAGTCGTAATAGGAAACCACGAGTCGTAGGATGGCTCGTGAAGCCTGTCCTCACTATGTGCATCAACAATTGTGTGGGCAATCAAATGTCTAGGGTGTATACTCATACTTCACCACCCCATTAGCTCAACAATACAAGATTTCAACTAACCACTCATTCCCCAACATGAATTTTTCCCCATAAATCACTGCCCATAAGAAATTAAATTCATTGAGCATGCTAATTCCTACACTCATCAGTAAATTATCATATCTATCCACTGATCACATTCCTCCACTTCATTTTCATGAGTGGAGGAATCACAGTGCGAGTACGGCTACTGTTAGCAAGAAAAAGTATGAAAATTTCTCAATTTACTTGCTAGGTTCTTGAAAGATATCTTGCTTAAGATGCGGAGTAGGAAATCAACTCAAAATTGCAATTTTATTGCAAAATCTTGTGCTCAAATGGAATGAGGTGTGAGTTACAGGTTATTGGAGAGTGAGGGGAGTTGATCGTAGGTTTGTATGAGAAACTATGGACCCATTTTGCTTTTAAGTAGGTTTTTGGCGGATTTAAAGATCCAAGTCAAGTCGGGTCAGATTGGGTCCTTCATTTAATGAGTTGTAGGTCATACCGATGACTCATCCCTTAGACTCATACCTGGAGACTCAAAAAACTTACCTGAGGACCTATGAGTGCTTGGTACAGTTCGTACCAAGATGTCATGACCTGTACCATGACTTGTAGGTCTAAATTTCTGCACTTCGGCACTTAGGAGAGTTCATCACTATGGTGGGTACTACGACTCGTACCATGTAGGTATGATTCATAATGACCAACCGTAGTATGAACTTCTACACCTTATCATGTCTCTACTTCTCACTATGGATGGGACTACGAGTCGTACCATCATGTTACGGTTCATACTGAGGCTCATAGTCTAGACATGTTCTGCATTTTTCAGCCATCAGTTTTTGTTTCACCTTCACATTAACACACATTAGTCAAGATACTTGGGCTGCCTCTAAAGAAGTACCATATTTAGTGTCGCAGCACGATGTAGGTGTTTTGGTTACTCAGAATTCACCAAACCACCGCATGGGTTTCCTCCCATGCAGCGTCTGATTTAAGGCAAAACAGAAGTCTCTTGACTACTCAGAATTTGTCAAGAAACTCAGAATCCGTATCAATTACTGATACCACATGAAACTCATTTGGCTGCTTCATTGACCTATAGACATTGAAGGTGACCTCTTCTTTGTTTAGCCTAAATTTCAGCAAGCGGATTTCAATGTCCACTAGAGCTCTCCCAATGGCAAGGAATGGTTTCACCAAGATGATGGGGACCTCAAAATCTACCTCAAAATCCAAGATCACAAAGTATGCTGGGAAGATGAACTTGTCCACTTTCAGTGGGACATCATGAAGTATGCCCACAGGCTTCTTCACTGTGCGGTCTGCCATCAATAGTCGCATTGTCGTCAGTGTGGGGGCTCTCAAGCCCAACTATTTGAACATAGCCAGCGGCATCAGATTTATGCTAGCTCCTAAATCACACAACACCCTTGCAAACTCAAAGTCTCCAATAGTGCATGAGATGGTGAAGACACCTGAGTCTTCCTTTTTTTTGAGAAAGGACCTGTGATGCTATGGCACTACAAAGATGCAGATTTCCAATAGGCTCGTAGCTCATAGATCTCTTCTTGGTTACCAAGTCTTTCATAAACATTGCATACCCCTGCATCTTCTCCAATGCCTCGACCAATGGGATGTTCATAGACAACTACTTCAGCATAGACAAAAACTTCTAGAACTTCCCATCATCCACCTTCTTCTTCACCACCTCTTGCATAGGTGGATTTAGTAGTCGTTGATGCTCTATACTTGGTACACAGTTTGGCTCCAGCTGAATTTTATGGGTGCATACACTTGGAGGGATACTGATGATGTCAGCAATGGTCAAACCAATTCCTTTTTGAACCTTTTTAGCACTGACACTAGGGCCTCAACTTGCCACTCTACAAGATTTGTAGCAATAATCACTAGTAAGGTATTGTTCTCCCCCAAAAATGCATATTTTAGATGTGGAGGTATAGCTTTAAGCTCTATGACTGGTGATACTTCAACTAACGGTTTTACTGGAAGAGTTGCACGGTTCTTTAGATCAAGGTCTAACTTCTTTGGTCTGAATTTGTAGGAGTCCATTCCATCCAGTGCATTTACCATCTCAGTGTACCCCTGGACATCATCCCCATCAAAGTTCATAAGTACGGCTACTAGTGTCTCAACACTTAGCCTTTCCTCTAGGGGCACAAGTGACCTCTTATCCTCCATACTACTTATCACAGAGGTTGCACTCACGTTAGGGTATTGATACAGTGGCTTGAGTAAAACAAAAACAAAAGAAAAACATAGATGAGGAAATAAAGACTAAAAGTTAAATAAAAGCAATTAATCTAATCCTAAGTCGTATTCCTCGGCAACGGTGCCACTTTTTATAACGCTTGAAATATACCCCTGAAGAAGTATAACGCGGACATTGTCAATAAAGAACCCAACTAAATTTGGGGTCAATCCCACAAGGAATAAGATCAAGATATAGATTAATGCCAGTACTCACACTTTTAGTTCAATTATTTCCTAGAGGAGGGTTTGTAAAACAAGTAATAGTATTTCGAAATGGAGTTGTAACCAACAGTTGTGGAATCATCTAGGGAGGTGTTCACCATGGCTTCCTAACTAGGTCGGATTATTACACTTATGATCTATCCCAATACCTATCCTGAAGAACTGATAAATTATGCTCATCTAGATGACTAATTCGTCCCTATTAAATGACTCTACTCAATCACCGAGTCAG
Source organism: Datura stramonium (assembly GCA_018107945.1). NCBI lineage: Eukaryota > Viridiplantae > Streptophyta > Magnoliopsida > Solanales > Solanaceae > Datura > Datura stramonium. Next base: position 21,249 of record JACEIK010008156.1, read on the forward strand.
GTCTCATGATCGATTCCAATTTAACCTTTATTGATAGTTCCAAATTAACTCTCCTGCGAACGCAGCTCAAGTTATTCAATGAAACTCAATTTCAAGGCTTTCTTGTTCTTTTTTTCCTAATCTTTATTTCTCTAGGTTCAAGCAAGAAGAGAATTCGGGCTAGTCCTAACATTGCACGTCATTAAGAAATGTTAAACATAACGTAAAGAACAATACAGGAGTGTTCATATTGGTTTAGAATCACTTTGTATTAACCCTAGTTTGTTATTTCACCATGGTTCCCACAACCCTAGTTGTGGAGGGTTTAGCTATTCATGATTGCAAGAATAAAATCAGATTTCATAAAAGAAAACATAATTAAAGACATACAATAAAGATGAAAGAAGAATCCAAGAATTGATTGCACAATTACTTGTAAAACACTCAAGAACAATGATGAATTATGTCCAAGTATTCGAGTATTTGATCTCTAAGAACTTAGGAAACCCAAAAGCTATGAATACAATGTCAAAAGTGTAGACCTTAAGGAAAATAACTAAAAAGTTCAAATATACGATTAATGAAAACCTTTCCTAAATTAACAAGGAAACTATTGCCGCCTTATCCTATGTGTCGTAGCATGATGTTACGAGTCGTGGCTTCTGTTTGTAGTGTGAAATGCAACATCTGAATCTATCAAGTCCTGAAGGTTGGTACGACTCTTACAATGCTACTAGAAGTCGTAAGATCCGGTCGTGGTTTGGACTTATGAAATCTGACATCCTCTGAATCTCACCATGAGTCCTTGGTACATTATGTACCTTGGTGCTACGACTTGAGGAATCTACTCGTGCCATGGGATCTGCCAGTTGACATTTTCTCTAGAATTTTCCATGACTTCTTGGTCTATGTTGTCATTACCATTCGTGGCTTCCATTAGTACCTGGAGCTTTTGCAAGTGCCCATCTTCTAAAGTTTTTCATGACTCTTTGGTACGACCCGTACTAGGAGTTATACTTTGCCCCAGCACTTGTGCATTTTATCAGAAATTTCTCTATGGGTACTAGGTACAGCTCGTACTGAGACCTGTAGAAAGCCATTTTTCTGTAATTTTCTTCTTCTTTTTCACAATCCAGCTCTCGAACCTGATTTCCCTGAAAACAAGGTAAAAGCACCTCATATCAGTATAAACATACCTAAATTACAGCATATTTTCTATGTTTTAAGCATCGAAAGTATCATAAATATGTGGCATATCACCAGCTTAAAGAGAGAATAAAACTCTACCATGACCGAGATATCAAAAAAATGAGTTCACTCTAGGTGATCTTGTGTTGCTATTCAACTCCAGACTCCGCTTGTTTCTAGGAAAATTGAGGTCCAAGTGGTCAGAGCCATTTAAAATAGTTCAAATGTTCCCACATGGGGCAGTTGAGCTTGAAACTAAGGAGGACACGAGGTTTAAAGTCAATGGACAGCGGGTGAAGCAATAATCGGGAATGCTGAAGATTAAAAGGTTTTAAAGTAGATATATCTTGATGAAGTCTGTGTAGTTAAGAGATCCACGTCGTGCCATAATGTTAAATCAAGTGTTGCTGGAGGCAACCCAAGATAACTTAAATTTTGTTTATAGGATTTGATATGTTTGCTCAAGTGTGCAGGAAAAAGTCATAGGTGCATAATTGGTCTTTAAGCGCCATAAAATAGCACATGAGCCGCGCAGGACAAACTCTACATGGATTTGCAAGACCCACATGCCAGCCTTCACATGAAGCTGTATGATGCGGTGTACCGATGACGCAGTGAGTTGCGTGATGCGGTGTTGATGTTCTATGGTTATACATCACTTTTGATTCTTAAAAGTGGGAAATAAGCATGGTCTTAGGTGTTTTTATATGGATATGATGCACTTTTGCTTTGTTTTTAGGGAAATTAAGTGTCGGAGTTGAATTTTGCAAAAGAAGTGAAAAGAGTGCAAAAAAGGGTCAACTATAGACCTCAGTATGAGCCATACAATCATAGTACGAACCGTACTGAGAGTCGTGGAAAATTCCAAAAAAATGAGCTTGTGGCAAAGGCCAAGTTACGACTCGTGGTACGAGCCATACCATCTTGGTCTAAGCCGTACTGAGAGTTGTAGAAAAATACAGAAGAAGCTGCACTGGGTTAGTCTCCTAGTATGGGTAGCAACCATGGATTATTATAACTAACTACGCCATGTTGGGCTGTGGTAAAGTTTAGAAGGATTGAGGAATGGTAGATCTCAAGGTACAAGAGGCAGTCACGAGGCGTAGGAGGAAGGTACGAGTTGTACCAAGCCACTCGTGAAATTATTCAGAGGATGTCAGAACTCTCAGATTCATATCATGATAGGATTGTACAACTCATAGGATCAATGTATGAGTCGTAACAAATTCCAACACTTAGCTAGATTTAGAGTTGTCAGACATTGTACAAGCAGAGGTATGACCCGTACAATCATGGTACAAATCATAGGTGAAGGAAGCGACAGTTTATCAATATTCCTATTAATTTAGGAAAGGTTTAAATTATTTGTATAAATACTTTTCTAGGTTATTTTTCTTAGGGAGAGAACAGAATTCGATTCTTTTGATAAGTATTCGACTTTTGGGGATATTGAGGACTTTTGGAGAGTTTCTTGCATTGATTCTTCCATTGTTCTTGAGTTGTTCTTTATTATTTTTTACAATAATCAAGTGGGTTTACTTTTCAATCATTATTGTAGGTTCTAGATTATGCTTTTGTCTATGAATGTTAATTGTTTTCTTACAATCATGAGAGGTAAAAACCTCCACAACTAGGGTTGTATGAACCATGGTGAATTAACAAACTAGGGTTTGCACAAAGTGATTCTAAACTAATGCTAAAGCTTGTATTATATTCTCTTTAATCTTAAACGTTTCTTAACGAAGTGCAATGTTAGGACTTGTCCGAATTCTTTACTTGCTTGAATCTAGAGGGATAGAGATTAGGAAAAGAGAATAACAACAAAGCCTTGAACTTTGTTGTTTATTAAATGACTTGAGTTGCGGCTGCAGAATAGTTAATTTGGAATAAATTGATAATAGATAAAGTGAAATCACTCGAGATACTTAAACCAATAATGAGTATAGTCATCCAATAGGGACGAATCAGTCATTTGGATGAACTTATGTTATCAATTCTACAAGTAAAGCATTGGAATAGATCACAAGTGTGAAATTTGAAGTAGTTATGAATCCATGGGGAACACTTCCTCCTAATTAATTGCATTATCTTGATAACAATCCATTTGTCAATACTGTTACGTGTTTATTTCCTTACAAAAACCCCTTTTAGGAAATAACAAATTTAAAACCTTAAATATATTGATCATATTCCCTGTGAGATCGACCCCAACCTATCTTTATTGAGAACGTCCATGTCATACTTTTACAGGAGTGTGATTTGAGCGTTATCAGGTGTGCTGATAGCACATTAAGAATCATGATGTGAGATGGGGAAAGCTGCTTATGCCCCCATGGATGATGAGGAGTAGGACCAGGGAGTCTTTTTTCACCCTTATACTTGTACTTTATTGTTTTAGCATTGAGGACAGTTCTATTGATTAAGTGTGAGATGGGAGAAAGTGAACTTCCATGTATGCTTTAATTGCTTAAACTGTTCATGGTCCTAAAAGAGTTTTTGTGATGTGTGTCATAGCCCAAACATAGACCCCGGACTGAGACAAGGAACCTAGAACCACGAATGGCTCCAAGAGAACCCATGAAACATACATAGCATGTTCTTGAGCATAAAGTAAGTGGAAAGGAAGTCATGAACATAACATAAGCGGAAGATGGAATATCATACAGCATAAGCGTAGACTACAAGTCAACAACGTTGAACCATCTAGTAGATAGCTGTTTGAAAAGCCTCTAGTCATAGATGAGTTGATGGGACAACACCCCCAACTTGCTCTACCAATATATGAAATAGAAAGAAATGAAAGAAGCATGTAACAAAACAAATTTCCTCAGATCATGAGGACTCACCAAAACTAGAACGGGACTGAAGCGGTAGCGAGGCAAACGACGGAGCTAAGACTGATTATCCAAACCTATATTATGAAATGATATAGCATAGAAGTATGCAGTCAATACTTTGAATATACTGAGTATGTAGGTAAGTAAAACATGCTAGTAAAATGATAGTTTGAAAATCATGAGTATAAGGTAAGCTTCGACATGAGATTAAGGACAACATGCTAAAATCATGATCATGAGATAGTCATATGAGGTATTCATCATAAGCTAAAACATAATGACCCTAAGTTTTGAAAGTAAAAGCATATGGTTTGACATGTTTGAAAACATATGTAAAAACTCATAATCTGATCAATGGGTCAATCATACTATACAACATGATATCGTAAGTCCTGTACATGAATAACTTAAAACATGAAGAACAGTGGGAAGCTTCATCATAATCGACACCATAATGAATGAACACATGATGCCCCAACTATCTAGCTCAAGTGGGTAGAGTCGTCTTAAGACTTTCTAGCGCAAAGAATGATAAAGTCATGATATCACTCATAACCATGAGTCCAGTAGCAAGAGACACTCTCAACTGGTGAGGACTCCTTAAGCTAGGGGAAAGGGAAACACTCTCTACTGGAGAGGACTCCTTATCCTACGGTAGAACGTAGTTCTGAGATCTAGGTGCGCTAAACCCCGACTTACTCAGTGCTAGATACTACTCCCAAAATATGCATTTTATCATAGTCATAATCATGAAACACACTTGGTATTACATGGGCTAGTTAGAAAATATGAGAATCATAATCATACTTATCATACTTGAACTAGCCATTAAGATAATGTCGCTGAGTCGGCCATGATACATAATCTTGAGATTGATGACATTCATACATACATAAGTAAATCACATAACTTAATATCATAGATTCATCCATTTAGGGTTCAAGAAATTCATGCATACTTGAATAAATTATCATAACTTGAAACCATGGGTTCATAAGCTTGAAATTCCCAACTATGGTGTTTTGAAGAGAGTGAGGTTTTAGGCTAAGTTAAACCCTTTAATATGACCTTATGGAAGCCTAAAACAACGTCACTTAGGATTTAGAAGCATAATATTTTAACAAAATACCCCTGAACTGTTGAAATTAAAATAGAATCTGGCAGAACCAATGACCAAACAGACGAGTCATTGGTCCATACAACGACTCATTGTATCCCTTTTTAGGTTCTCACTTTGCTCTGAATCCTCCTCTGAACCTGCTCCAACGACTAGAAAAAATGTCCTGTATAATCAAACAACGGGTCATACAATCCACTTGTCGGTTCTGGGTAGTTTTCAACATTTTTTAGAAGTTCAATACCACGGAAAAAGCAACTACTTGTTGGTTCTTTGTACGACTTATCTTGAGGGCATTGAATGGCCTGGGCTATTTTTCTTACTGGTTTGGTTGTAAGTCTTGGATCTAATCTTAGGAACTTTTTGGGGTATTACAATGTGTGACTTGGTGCCTGCTAGCTTGTAGTATTTTGGTTTTTTTTTTTTTTGTTTCCCCAATTTTTATTTTGGTACTTTTCCAGTGGATAGTCCCTTAGAACCCTACTAGAGTGTCTAGATTTTTTTAGTCATATTCATGACTTTTCCCAATGATGGATGGATGACGACTGTGTGAAGGCTAAATTAGTCATTGGTAGGAGAGCAAGAACTTATAACCTTATGACTTCTAGGTGCTTCACTCAGGATATCATTGAGACTTTGTATGAATTCACTCAAAAATGCATGAAAAGATAGAAACACTTAGACTTTTGAAACTTGACTCCTATGATTGAAAAATTGGGCTTAATAATGTGAGACATTCAATGTACATAAGTGTGTTTATGTAATCTTGATTACCACTATTGAACTACTTGTGCCATTGTGTGAGTGAGATAATTTTTCATATACTCCATGCTTGCATATTGATGTCTAGAACTTGCCCGGTGTGTGTGCTAAGAGAAATGAGAATGTCGAATCTGAGAAGTGATATAGGTATTTCTTTGATAGCCTATTTGTATCCCGATTTTACCTACCTTGATGTAGTTATCTTAGTTAGTCATCTTGAACCTTAGTCTATTCCTTTGATAGCAATGTTATAAGCTAAATCCCTTTTGTTCTATTGACCTTTATTTGATCCAAATGACTCCTAAGCCACTTTAATTGAAAAAATTTCCATGAAAGGAGCACAAGTGAAGAAGAAAGGAAAAGAGCTAAAGTGTGAAAATTATAAGAAAAGAAAAAGGTGAAAAATGCAAAAGAAAGAGGGTGATGTTAATAGGGAAAGAAAAGAGGAAAAAGTTTTGAAAAGAAAAAAATTGAATGAAAAAGAATGAAAAGCAAGAAAAGAAAAAAAGTGAATGACCTTAATATCAAGAACTCCCTACTAATCACCTAAGTTGAAAATGTCAATAAAAGGAAGGTACAAGTATAAAAATAGGAAGGTTGAAGAATGTGCTAAACAAGTGAAAGAGTTGTGAAGCATTAAAGTGCTTAGGGACATTAGTCACTATTCTGACCAAATAGCTCCTACCCGTCCCTTAGCCTACATTACAAATCATCTTAAGTCTGAATTAGTCCTAGATTTGATGTTTTATATTAGTGAAGTATTTACACTAAGGGAAACTCTGTGATACGTCTTTTGCATGCATGTGAGGTTCTTTGAGAAAGTGAGCAATATGGTTTTTTCTATGCCCAAGTATGTTATGCATCATGTGAGTGAAAGGCGATCTCTCTAAATAGTGAGGGGCACATAATGGTGATATTTTGGTGTATCTTTGATTGCTAGATTACACATGTTCATGTTGGACCAAATATATCTTGTTGAGTTAGTACTAGAAGCTAAGTGATTTCGACATATGACCTCTGAATGTTGATTTTATATACATATTGGGTGGATTGTTGGAGCTTGATTGAATTGTCTTATGGACCTGAGTGTAAGTAGACCTGTTCGTGAGATGAATTGTGTGTGAAACTTTAGTAGGGAAGTAGTAGATTGTTCAACGACGAACAATGGTTTAAGTGTAGGGTGGTGATGTTGGGCGTATTTACGCACTTATTTACCATATTTTACCCATACTTAGCTATGTTTTGAGAATAAATAATGTATGATTGCCTTGGTTTTATATGATATTTGTGAAAAAGAGCTAAAACAGTAGGACCAAGAGTGACAGATTTTGACTCATTTGGCCTTAAAAACCTAGTGTTGCTAAACTGGACTTGAAAAGGGCAAGATCAAAGGTTTAAATAGAGGTTGGCATCGCACAAGCAAGGCAACTCATGCAGCCACGCATCACGCAGGGAACTCTACCATAGCAAGCTCTGCATTGTAGAGCTGGATGCCGCAAAGGATCCCACGTCACGGACCGTGACCGTCGTGATGGGCCATGTGACATGCACCAGCATATTCCAACACAAGTCTTGCAAAGTCAAATTCAAAGTAGGAGAGATGCAGACTTATTCTACTATTATAAATACCCCTAGGAAATTTTGTTTTAGTCATTCACGCATACACATGATTGATTAACTCATCATTCACGCACATTAACACATAGTTTGAGGTTTATTGTAAGTGTGGAACTATTATTCCATACAATTGTTGAGAGAAACATCAAGTTCTTGTGATTCTATTTAGTTTTTTAAGATTTATCAAATAATTTTATCTTATTATAAGTGATCATCATGACTTCTTATATATATTATATTATTGTTTCTTCAAACATGAGCAGCTAATTTATTTAGCTGATTGTGGGAACCATGATGGATTAACGTATGGCAGCACACTTAATAGTGATTCTTGAATAGTGAAATTAAATGTATTGTTATTATCTTCATTTTAATTAGTTTTAGTGGTTGCAAACATTGAAATGTGTTTGTATCATCAACGTGCTTGACCAAAGAGGTCGAAGCTAGGAAAAGAGAATAACAATGGAAATTTAAAGTTACCAACCCTCATCTAATTGACTTGAACTCTAACCGAGGATAGTCAATCCAAGATATATGACGAGGGAAAAATATGAACACCTAAAGTGCAAGAGGATTTAGAGTAAAATCCGTTAATGTAGGTTGAGAGATGTTAGATGAACATAGTCATCAGTCTTGCACGAAATTCACCAGGATAGACCACTAATAAAATAAGCCTACTAAATTATAAAATTATGTGGAACACATTCCTAGTTTCTTCTCATATATTAGAAACAAACGAAATCTTAACTTAAATTACTCTTTCTTTTATTGTAACCCCCCTCCGAAATACTGACTATTGGTTGATTTACTCACTATGAACGTATTATTTCTCACCTATTCCCTGTGGGATCGAGCCCAATCAAGTTGGATTACTATATCTGATAGACACTATGTTATAATTCATTGTGAGGTATAATTTGAGTGTGATCGGTGAACCAACTAAACGTGAATAAGTGTCACGACCCGAACATAGGCCCGGATCAGGACACGGGACAAAGAACCATAAATGGCTCCAAGTCGACCCATGGCATGAACATGACAACTAAAGCTCAACATAATAAATGCGAAAATCTAACACTTTAAATAGAGGAAGTCCGAAAATTCAATAACACCTGAACAACGGAATACATAACACTAATCTGGAGCTGAATACATACTATGTCCGATAAGCCTCTAGAATCTAACAAGTTGATGGGACAAGAGCTCAACTAACTCACTAATAACTTAAACTGAAAATAAACTGATAAGAAGGTCCTCGAAGGATGAGGACTCACCAACAAGCTGGGAAATGCTAACTCGGAGGATTTGGCTAGCACCGGGACTGAACCTAAACGTCCGAGCCTATATCATGAAATGATACAACATAGAGTATGCGGTCAGTACTTGGAATGTACTAAGTATGCAAGGTAAGTAAAACTACTAAGTAAAACTGAAATCATGCATATCATAAAACATATTCAAGATAAGATGAGAGTAAGACTTGCATGCTATTATCTGAAAACATGATTTGAACATGATTGAATATCACAACTCATTTAAATGACCCAAAGCTGAAACTAATAATCATAAGTAAAACTAAACATTGGGTCAACCTGCTGAAAACATAATATCATAACTAATGAACATGCATAACTGAAAATCATGAGGAACAATGGGAGACTCATCATATAACTAACATTATCACGATAGAGCTTACGTGGTCCCGTGTCACGACCCGAACATAGGCTCAGATTGAGACACAGGTCAAGAAGCCCCGAGAGACTCCAAGTCGACCCATGGCATGAACATACATCTAACTCAATAAATAAAGCGAAAGACTTAACATAATAAACATAGAACAAGTCTAAGCATAACATACAGTCTGAGTATACAACCCAAGTCTGAAGTTGAATACAATATATTGTCTGAAAAGCCTCTAAGTTTGATGAGTTGATAGGACAAGACCCCAACTGGCTCTCTAAGTCTAAAAACAGAAAATACCAAGATACTGATAATGAATGATCCTCAGGAGATGAGGACCCACCGATAGAGACTGGATGCTAACTCCGAAAACTAGCTAGTGACAGGCCTGAGTCTGAAGATCGGAGCATGTATCATAAAATGATACAGCATAGAGTATGCAGTCAGTAAGTGGAATGTACCGAGTATGCAAGTTAAGTAAAACCGCTTAAATAAGTAAAATCATTTAAAACATTCATAATATAAAACACAATTAAGATAAGAATCTGAGAGTAAGGCTTGCATGCTATTTTTCTAGAATCATAATCTGAACACAACTGAACATCATAACTAAATCGAATGACCCAAAGCTGAAATATGATAACAAAGTAAAACTAAACATTTGGGTCAAACCCGCTTTAGAACAATATAGATATAATGAATGATATACATGCATAACTGAAATCATGATGGGAGACTCGTCATATAATCGATATTACCACGATAGAGATTACGTGGTCCCGACTATCACACTCAAATGGTCAGAGCCGTCTAAAGCCTTGCCATGGCTAAATACACTACCATGATATCAATATCAAGCTAAGGGCCCATTCGAGGCAAGGGATAGATCACAAGGGAGGTCCCAAAGTATATATGTAAACCTACATCGGCACGTAGTTCTGAGGCATACGATTGACTGACCCTTAGCCTACTCGGTGCTAGACACTACTCCCAAAAACATGCATATGCTCTCCATAATTTTTCAATAAAGCTGACCATCGGCTATTGACGAAGTTGAATAATCATATACATATAACATCTAAAACCATACATGAGGAGCTTTGGCTCAAACCATACCACAAGCTAAACATAATTGGATGTCTTAACTCCAAAACTATGTGGTAAGCTAATTCGTGAAATCATGGATCATACTTGAACATATGAGTTTCTCCCAATACTCAAACATGCTTGAAAATACTTAATTCACTTGAAACCATGATCATAAACGTAGGTAACTTGAAAACATGCTTTTCGTCAATAATATCTCATCACCCCTCTAAACTTCCACACTTGCATGCATAAATATGAATGTCACGACCCGAACGTAGACCCGGATCGTAACACGGGACAAGGAACCCCGAGAGGCCCTAAGTCGACCCATGACATAAGCATATCTAACGTGATTTACATAGAGCGGAAGACTAAACATAAAACATAGTGAAAACATAAACGTGACATAGCATATCATGACATACGAAATCACTAGACATACACATAAGATGAGTACTACATACTGTCTGAAAGCCTCTACTATATACGATGGGTTGATGGGACAACACCCCCAACTAACACGGACAAGTACTGGAACATAAAATAGCATGAATGTCAATCAAACGGCCCTCGGAACATGAGGACTCACCGATAAGTTGAAAGTACACTCTGTGATGATCTAGGTATGAGGATGAGCCTGAGAGCCGGAACCTGTATCATAAGATGATATAGCATAGAAATTATGCGGTCAGTACGTGGAATGTACCGAGTATGCAAGGTAAGTAAAACGGATATTTAAAATATGTAAAATCTCATAAAACATCATAAGAGTTGGACATCATGCTCATGTCATAAATATCATAACATAACATATCAAAAGGCTCAAGGTTTTCAAAGCATCCGTAATACAATCATAATCATGATCATAAGAGAAAAGCCAAAATGAACATTTCTTGAGCCAACATACTTAATCATAAATATGTATAAATCATGAGAAATAGTGGGAGATTCTCTTAATCGACATACCCCATATGAGCACACATGAAGCCCGACTTGTGACCCTAGTCGGGAGAATGTTCATACCTTGCCAAGGATAGAACCATGAAAGTATGATATCACCATGAAGAGGGCCATTTGGGCCGGGGACAGTCACAAAGGAGGTCCCAACATACCGCACGTAGTTTATGAGATCCGAGGCAGAACCTAGGCCCCGAACCTACTCGGTGTTCGATACTACTCCCAAAAAATATATAGTGCTCATAATATAACATGCATGAATTCATGGACTAGTTAAATCATGATAATCATAAACATTCTTGTACATACGTGAATTAGCCATGACATAAGGCCCGTGAATCGGCCAAAATATAATTCATGAATCATATGTTTCATGCATACTTGTAGATCATACATATAACTTGTAAATCATCAAATCATGATGGGTAATTGAATAAATTCGTATTTCAAATCATACATTATGCTGGGTTTGTAAATATCAACAATTGAAGAGTAGATTGTAAATCGATTCATCATAGATCATGCATAATTAGGATTAATTTGGTAGAAATCAAAATCAATAATTCTATAAGTAAAATAAATTGTAAAATCTGATCAAAATTCATAAAATATGATGTAAATCATAAATCATAAAAGCGCATTAGTAAATCATTAGATTTTCACCAAATCGAATTAAAAACCCCATAAATTTTTTGATAGATTTTCATAAATTAATAGAGAATGGGCATGGGTGTGAATGGAAACACCCATTCGTAACCCTACATACCTGGGTAATATTAGATTCTAAAGTTCTTGAATGCCCAAGGATGAATTGATAGGGAAAAGCTTGAGTAATAGCTTGATCTCTCCAAAATTTCTCTTAATATGAATGCATGGGAACGATCTATGCAATAGGGACTTAACCTATCTTAAAATGCCCAGAAAATACATGAAACGACGTAGTTTAGGGCCTTATAGCGTCAAAAGGTCAAAAATACCCTTAATGAATTTAGCCTGAAAATCTGCACAGGTTAACCAACGGGCGTACCAACGAGTCATTGGAAGCTACCACAACTCGTGGTATGGCTCGTCGTCTGCACTGCCCGAGCCTTGCTCCCAAAATCAAACCACGGCTAGATAAGACGACCCGTCCTTTGGTCCAACGGGTCGTTGAGTCGATCATTGCTTGCCCCTCTGAAATTTCTGAACTTCCTCACAATGAGTCTCACCACGACTCATTGTTTCCTTCATTGGGTCGTGGTGTCCATCGATTAAGTCCACTAGAAATTTGACCATGCTAACAACGAATCGTTGTTACTCATGACGGGTCGTTGGATGACCCGTTATTTCCAAGTCCATCTCTCATCATGACTACAAACGACGACTCATTGTTTCCCACAACGAGTCGTTACATCAGTCGTTGCTTCCACTGCCACCCAGACTCCTGAAACCACGGCTGGTAACAACGACTTGTGATTTCCAACCACGAGTCGTTACACCTCTCGTTCTATGATGTTTTTCCCAGTTTCATCAGTTTTCAACTTTTAACTGTCGGTTCTACTCTTGGGCACTTCTAGGATATTACAATACCCCTTGGGAACATTTATCCTCAAATGTAGGAAACAAGCAAAAAGCAGAAACATGCAATTATTATATTCAAATACTGATCATTTAAACCGAAAACTAACAGAATGACTACCTCTGATTCATATCACATAACTGAACTGATCTCATGCTTCACATACACATATATACACATAAAAGAAACTTGAACGCATGAACTAAACATGAAAACTAAATAGAGTTATAGAGCAAAACTGATACCTCAAGTCAGAACTGAGCCGATAGAGAATAAATGTGGATATCTAGCCATCATATCCGCTTCGGCTTCCCACGTAGCTCCTTCAACATGCTGATTCCTCCATAATACTTTAACTGAAGCTACTTCCTTGTTCCTTAGTCTCCGAACCTGACGATCCAATATTTCCACCGGCACCTCCTCATAGCTAAGGCTATCTTTCACACTAATGTTGTCCACCGGGACTACTAGAGATGGATCTCCCAAACATTTCTGCAAAAGTGATACATGAAACACAGGATGCACGGAAGATAACTCTGAGGGAAAGTCCAACTCAAATGCTACCTTACCAACACTTCTCATATTCCGGTAAGGACCAACATAACGGGAACTGCATTTTCCTTTCTTCCCAAACCGCATGACTCCCTTCATGGGAGATACCTTCAGAAATACCCAATTTTCCACCTCGAACTCCAACTCTCTCCTCCTCACATCAGCATATGACTTTTGACGACTCTGAGCGGTTTTCAGCCTGTCCCTTATCAACTGAACCTTCACCATAGCCTCATGAACCGAATCTGGCCCTATCATAGCCGCCTCACCAACCACAAACCATCCGATGGATGATCTACATCTTCGCCCCATAGAGAACCTCGAAGGGTGCCATTTGGATACTAGAGTGGTAGCTATTATTGTAAGCGGACTCGATCAGGGGCAAGTGATCATCCCAACTACCTTTAAAGTCCATCACGCAGGCTCTTAACATGTTTTCAAGAGTTTGAATTGTCCGCTCCACTTGACGATCCTTTTGCGGATGAAATGTTGTGCTGAGTTTAACCTAAGTCCCAAGTTCTTTTTGAAAAGACCGCCAAAACTGAGAGCTAAATTGAGTACCTTGATCTGAAATAATAGACTAGGGCACTCCATGTAATCGAACCAACTCCTGAATATATAGCTTGGCATAATCATCCGTCTAATCTGTGATTTTCACCGATAGGAAATATGCAGCCTTGGTCAATCAGTCTACCACCACCCAAATAGAATCATAGTGTCGATGAGTACGAGGCAGGCCTGTGATGAAATACATATTAATTTCTTCCCACTTCCAAGTAGGAATGCTGATATCCTAAAGTACTCCTCCGTCCTTTGATGCTCAACCTTTACTTGCTGATAGTTCGGGCACCTGGCTATGAATTTTGTGATATCCTTCTTCATGTTATCCCACCAATAGATTTCTCGTAAATCACGATAAATCTTGGTGTCACTTGGATGGATAGAATACCTGGATCCATAGGCCTCATGCAATATCTAGCTCCTCAAATCATCAACATCTGGAACACATAGGCGACCCTAGTACCCAAGCACACCATCTCCCCCTTGGGAGAAGACCTCTACCTTCAACTTCGAACGGCTTCTTTTAGCTTTACCAAAATTAGATCCTCATCTTGTCTAGTTTTCACATCAGTCACCAAGGACGATTCTGATCCACTTTGCACAACAACACCGCAATCGGTCGAGTCGACCAATCTAACTCCCAACCTTGCAAGTCGATGGACATGTTTCACAAGCTCCTTCTTTCCCTCATCCACATGGGAAACACTCTCCATAAAGAGCCTATTAAGTGTGTCTGCTACCACATTAGCCTTACCTGGATGGTAAAGGACACTAATATCCTAGTCCTTGAGTAGCTCCAACCACCTCCTTTGCCGAAGATTGAGATCTTTCTGTGTGAACACATATTGCAAGCTCTTATGGTCCACAAACACATCCACATGGACCCCATACAAGTAATGTTTCCATATCTTCGATGTCAACACCACCGCGGCCAATTCAAGATCATGAGTCGGGTAATTCTTCTCATGGAATTTCAACTGTCTCGAGGCGTATGTTATCACTTTCCCTCGCTGCATCAATACACACCCACATCTGATTCTCGAAGAATCACAATACACCACAAAACCATTTGTACCCTCGGGTAGGGTCAACATCGGTGCGGTAGTAAGTCGAGCCTTCAATCTTGGAAGCTCTTCTCACAAGCCTCCGACCAATGGAACTTTACCTTTTTCTGAGTCAACTTGGTCAAAGGTGCTGCAACAGATGAGAAACCCTCAAAAAACCTTTGATAGTAGCCAGCTAAACGCAAGAAACTCCAAATATCCGAGACCGGTCTAGGCCAATTCTTCACCGCCTCGCTTTTTTGAGAATCTACTGTTATGCCCTCGTTTGATACTACATGGCCCAAAATGCTACCGAGTTCAACCAAAACTCGCACTTGCTGAACTTTGTATACAATTGGCAATCCTTGAGAGTCTGAAGCACTACTCTCAAATGAGCGGCATGCTCCTCCTCGCTCTGAGAGTATATAAGGATGTCGTCAATGAATACAATCACGAACATGTCCAGATACGGCTTGAACACCTTATTCATTAGGTCCATAAAAGCTGCAGGAGCATTTGTTAGTAAAAAAGATATAACTACAAACTTATAATGATCATACCACATACTGAAGGTTGTCTTCGGCATATCACACTCTCGAACCCTGAGCTGATGATACCCGAACCTGAGATCTATCTTTGAGAAACACTTGGAACCCTGAAGTTGATAAAAAGAATCATCGATTTTGGGTAAAGGATACCTGTTCTTAATGGTGACCTTGTTCAATCGCTGATAGTCGATGCACATCCGAAGAGAACCATCCTTCTTCTAGACAAATAACACTGGTGCACCCCACAGAGACTTGCTCGGTCTGATAAAGCCCTTATCTAACAGGTCCTTCAACTGATCCTTCAACTCTTTTACCTCAACTGGAGCCATCCTGTAAGGAGGGATAGATATAGGTTGCGTATCAGGTAGAAGGTCAATACAAAAATCAATTTCCACTCGGGAGGAACACCTGGCAAACCATCAGGAAAGACCTTTGGATACTCATGCACCACCGAAACTGACTGGATAGTTGGGGTCTCGGACTCAACATCCTTAACCCTGACTAGATCATACATGCAACCCTTGAAAATCATCTTTCGGGACTTAAGATATGAAATAAATCGACCTGCTGGTACAGCCGAACTACTCTTCCACTCCAAAACTAATTCACTCACAAAATGAAATTCCACTGCACGGGTTCTACAATTTACAGAAGCATAACATGCATACAATCAATCCATGCCAAGAATCATATCAAAGTTAGTCATGGCTAACTCTACAAGGTCTGTGGAGGTGACTTTATGCAATATAGTGACCGGGCATCCTCTATACACCCGCCTAACTTCAACTGAATCACCGATAGGAGTAGAAATCGAAAATAGTTCTGATAGAGTCTCGGGACTAACTCCAAAGCTACAATAAATGTATGGCGTCACAAAAGACAAGGTAGCTCCCGAATCTAGCAAAGCATAAAAATCAATATGAAAAACAGGCAACATACCAGTGACCACATTCGGGGAGACCACCTGCTCCTAACGGGGTGCTAAAGCATAAAACCTGTTTTGACGTTGACCGCCCGCTGAACTGGTCGAGGAACCCTACTGAGGGGACGTGCTGCTGGAGCGGCAGGATTTGCTGCTGGCATGAGGGCTCCACCGACCCCTGATCTGGCTGAAGGACAATCCCTGAGTCTATGTCCGGGTTTGCCACACCCAAAACAAGCATCCGAGCTGACTAGGCACCTCCCCGAATGATTCTTGACGCACTTCGCACAAGCTGGAAAAGTGCACTCTATCTACATGCTACCCTGGCCTCTCGAATCTGGAGCCCTACTCCTCCGATCCCCTCAGAATCTAGACAGCATACCGGCCGATCATGGTGCTGGAGCAATAGACCTATGCTGAGACTGCTGACGCTGTCCACCCCCTGATCTGACTTGAAAAGTCCCATAACTGTCTGTCCTGGCCCTCTTGGCCTCTCTTTGCCTCCGATACACCGACCCATCTACTGAGCATGCAACACAATATGGGGAAAATCTATATCCCAATGCAACATGGTGATCCTACAATCCTTATCCAAGTAATCTGCCACCCCATGCACAAATCGACTCACTCGAGTCCTCTGGTATGCCACCAAATCTGGTGCATATTAGATAGTCCGGTGAACTCCAATGCATACTCCAGAACCGACATGTCACCCTGCTTCAAGTTAACAAACTCGGCCGTCTTTTGCTCCCTCATCTCCCAAGGGAAAAATCAATCCAAGAATGCTGTGTGAAACTCTTCCCAACCGATAGGGCCTGCACCCACTACCCTAGCATCTCTCCACTATTTGAACCATATGTAGGCGACCCCTTTAACTGATAGGAGGTCAAATCAACACAATCTCCATTGGTTACCCCTATAACCTAGGTGATCCTTAGAATCTCTTCGATGAAATTGTGCGGATCTTCATCCACCTTCAACCCAAGGAACTCCGAAGGGTTCATCCTTAAGAAGTCTCCAATTCGAGCCGCTGCCACAGTGCCATTCTGAGGAATATGCGCAACATCCTACTGGTTGACCTTAGTGGTCAAGGCCTACGCCAACATCTGGATAGTCGCCCAAAACTCCGCGTGGGCTACTGGCTCTGGTGACTGGGGCTCCTGAACAGGTGGGGCCTGCTGATGCCCATGTTCATTGCCATCTCCGTGGCCTTCACCATTTCCACTTCTCTTTCATTCACGAGTTAGAAGGATAGAAAGACTTTTCATCGCACGACATGGATCTTGAAAGAAGGGAACATTTCCTAAACGTCTCATAGCCTCTTCTTCATAAGTGTGGTACGCTTCACACCCATGAAAAAGACTCTACTTAACACGGCTTCAGAGACCCTAGGACACTTCAAACCTATTGCCCTGATACCAAGTTTGTCAAGACCCGAACGTAGACCCAGATCGTAACATGGGAAAACAAACCCCGAGAGGCCCCAAGTCGACACATGACATAAGCATATCTAACGTCATTCACATAAAGCGGAAGACTAAACATAAAACATAGCAAAAACATAAATGTGAAATAGCATATCATGATGTAGGAAATCACTAGACATACACATAAGCTAAGCACTACATACTGTCTGAAAGCCTCTACTACATACGATGGGTTGATGGGAAAACACCCCCAGCTAACCCCGATAAGTACTAGAACATAAAATAGCATAAATATCTGTCAAACGACCCTCGAAACATGAGGACTAACCAATAAGTTGAAAGTACACTCTGTGATGATCTAGATATGAGGATGAGCCAGAGATCCGAAACCTATATCATCAGACGATACAATATGTAAACTATGCGGTCAGTACATAGAATGTACCGAGTATGCAAGGCTTTAAAACGAACATTTAAAATATGTAAAAGCTCATAAAACATCATAAGAGTAGGTCATCATGCTCATGTCATAAATATCGTAACATATCAAAAGGCTCAAGGTTTTCAAAGCATCCGTAATACAATCATAATCATGATCATAAGAGAAAAGAAAAAATGAACATTTCTTGAGCCAACATACATAATCATAAGCATGCATAAATCATGAGGAATAGTGGGAGATTCTCTTAATCGACATACCCCATATGAGCACACATGAAGCCCGACTTGTGACCCTAGTAGGGAGGATTTTCATACCTTGCCAAGGGTAGAACCATGAAAGTGTGATATCACCATAAAGATGGCCATTTGGGCTGGGGACAGTCACAAACGAGGTCCCAACATACCTACGGTGGCACGTAGTTTATGAGATTCGGGGCAGAACCTAGGCCCCTAACCTACTCGGTGTTCGATACTACTCCCAAAACATATATAGTGCTTATAGTATAACATGCATGAATTCAATTCATGGTCTAGTTAAATCATGATAATCATAAACATTCTTGTACATACGTGAACTAGCCATGACATAAGGCTCGTGAGTCGGCCAAAACATAATTCATGAATCATAGGTTTCATGCATACTTGTAGATCATACATATAACTTGTAAATCATCAAATCATGATGGGTAATTGAATAAATTCATATTTAAAATCATAAATTATGCTGGGTTTGTAAATATCAACAATATAAGAGTAGATCGTAAATTGATTCATCATAGATCATGCATAATGAGGCTTAATTTGGTAGAAATCGAAATCAATAATTTTATAAGTAAAATAGATTGTAAATTCTGATCAAAATCCATAAAATATGATGTAAATCATAAATCATAAAAGCTCATTAGTAAATCGTTATATTTTCACCAAATCAAATTCAAAACCCCATAAGATTTTTGATAGATTTTCATAAATTAATAGAGAATGGGCATGGGTGTGAATGGAAACACCCATTCGTAACCCTACATATCTGGGTAAGATTAGATTCTAAATTTCTTGAATGTCCAAGGATGAATTGATAGGGAAAAACTTGAGTAATAGCTTGATCTCTCCAAAATTTCTCTTAATATGCATGCATGGGA
This sequence comes from Datura stramonium, assembly GCA_018107945.1. Lineage (NCBI taxonomy): Eukaryota > Viridiplantae > Streptophyta > Magnoliopsida > Solanales > Solanaceae > Datura > Datura stramonium. The sequence goes on from JACEIK010008156.1 coordinate 40,666, forward strand.
ATGATCTATGCAATAGGGACTTAACCTATCTTAAAATTCCCAGAAAATACATGAAACGACGTAGTTCAGGGCCTTATAGCATGGAAAGGACAAAAATTCCCTTAATGAATTTAGCCTGAAAATCTGCACAGGTTAACCAATGGGCATACCAACGATTCGTTGGAAGGTACCACGACTCATGGTATGGCTCATCGTCTGCACTGCCAAGGCCTTGCTTCCGGAATCAAACCACGCCTAGACAGGATGACCCGTCCTTTAGTCCAATGGGTCATTGAGTCAATCGTTGCTTGCCCCTTTGAAATTTCTGAACTTCCTCACAACGAGTCTCACCATGACTCGTTGTTTCCTCCAACGGATCGTGGTGTCAATCCATTAAGTCCACTGGTAATTTGACCATGTAGACAATGACTGCTGACAATGAGTCGTTGTTACTCATGACGGTTCGTTGGATGACCCATTATTTTCCCAAATGCTAAAGTCTATCTCTCACCAAGACTAAAAATGACAACTCATTGTTTCCCACAATGAGTCGTTGCTTCCACTACCACCCGGACTCCTGAAACCATGATTGGTAACAATGGCTCATGGTTTCCTACCACGTGTCATTACACCTCTCGTTCTTTGATGATTTTCCCAGTTTCAGCAAATTTTCAACTTTTAACTCTCGGGTATACTCTTGGGCACTTTTGGGGTATTTCAGTGAATAAGCCTAGAATGAACTTACCCTTCTTAAAACTCCCTATTTTGAGCTTAAAACGACGTAGTTTAGGATCCTATGGCTTTGGAGTGACGAAAATACCCTTAATGAATTTCCTGGAAAAACTAATCTGCTATTGACAACAGACGTTAGTACGGTCCGTTGCTAGCTCCCACGATCTGTTACTACCACTTGTTGCTACTATCTAAATTCATGTCTCTGATCCCTCACCACGATCGGACAGGATGAGTCGTTGCTAGCTCAAACGACTCATTGTTGCCAGTCGTCGTCACCACTGCCTTAACCTAGAATCCCTTTAAACGGCTGTTGACAACGGCCCGTTGTTTCCTGCACTGGGTCGTTCTACGACTTGTTACTCCCTTCTAGACCAAGGATCAGTCTCACAACGACCCTATCCAATGACTCATTACACTGAACAATGGGTCGTTCCTAGACCCATTACTTCCAACTCCAACCCTGCAGTGCCTCACCACGGACACACCAAACGGGTCGTTAGTCGCACCGACGACCTGTACCACGACCCATTATGAGAAATTTTTTCCAGATTTCTGCTACTTTTCATTTTTAAATCCCTAGTCTAGTCTTGGGCACTTCCAGAGTATTACAATATCTCCCCCTTGGAAACATTCGTCCTCGAATGTGGAAAAACATACAGGAAATAGAGAAATGCAATCATCATACTAAATTATTGATCATACAAGTTGAAAACTGACGGAATGACTTACTACCACTTAAACAACATGATTGAACTGAATTCATGAATCATACACACATCCATTTACATGAAAGGAACTGGGGCACATGAATTGAACACGAAACTTAATTGAGTTTTAGGGCAAAATCTGATACCTCAAGCTGGAACAGAGCCAGTAGGGAATAAATGTGGGTATGGCCATCATATCTGCTTCAGCTTCCCACGTAGCTCCCTCAACATGTTGATTCCTCCATAACACTTTAACTAAAGCTACTTCCTTGTTCCTTAGCCTTCAAACCTGACGGTCCAGTATTTCCATCGGAACTCCCTCATATCTAAGGCTGTCTTTCACACCGACAATGTCCACTGGGAAAAATAGATCTAGATCACCCAAACACTTCTTTAAGAGCGATACATGAAAAACAGGATGCACGGAAGCTAATTTTGAGGGCAACTTCAATTCATATTCCACCTTGCCAACCCGTTTCACAATCCAATAAGGGCCAACATAACGGGGACTGAGTTTTTCTTTCTTTCCGAACCTCATCACTCCCTTCATGGGAGACACCTTTAGAAACACCCAATCATCAACTTCGAACTCAAGTTCCCCTCCTTCTTACATCGGCATAGGAATTTTGGCGACTTTGAGCTGTTTTCAACCTGTCCCCTATGAGCTGAACTTTCTCCATGGCCTCATTGACTGAATCTGGTCCTATTATTGCAGTTTCACCGACTTAAAACCAACCAATAGGCGATCTACATCTTCGCCCATAGGAACCTCAAATGGAGCCATCTGAATGCTGGAATGGTAGTTGTTGTCATATGCAAACTCAATAAGAGGCAAGTGGTCATCCCAACTACCCTTGAAGTCAATCACACATGCTCTCAACATGTCCTCGAGAGTCTGAATTGTTTGCTCCGTTTGACCATCCATTTGCGGGTGAAATGTTGTACTGAGCTTAACTTGAGTATCCAGTCCTTTTAGAAATGACCTCCAAAACTGAGAGGTAAATTGAGTACCTCTGTCTGATATGATGGACAAGGGAACTCCATGCAACCGAACTAGCTCTCGGATGTATAGTTTGGCATAATCCTCTGCTGAATCAGTGGTTTTGACCAGTAGAAAATGAGCAGCTTTGGTCAACCTATCCACGACCAACTAAATGGAGTCATACTGCCGACGTGTGCGAGGAAAGCCCTTGATGAAGTCAATGTTGATTTCTTCCCATTTCCAAGTGGGGATACTGATATCCTAAAGCACACCTCCCGGTCTCTTAGTGCTCAACCTTCACTTTCTGACAGTTTGGACACTTAGCTACAAATTTTGCGATGTCCTTCTTCATGCCATTCCACCAATAGACTTCCCGTAGGTCGTGGTACATCTTGGTGGCACCTAGATGTATCGAATACCTAGAACCACGAGCCTCATGCACCATGCAATTTCTCAAGTCATTAACGTTCGAAACACACATGTGACCCTGATATCAAAGCACACCATCTCCCCCTTTGGAGAAGACCTCTGTAACACCCGGGAAGTCCTTCAGATTAGACCCCGGAGTTAGATGAAGCTCAGCAGAAAAATCAGCAGAAACTTGCGACTCGTTAGAAGACCTAACGGATTGTGGTCTAACTCGTGAGGAATTGTAAGAAGGGATGGAAAGCCTAGTGGCCACAAATGACCTAATGAGTCGTCTTTCCTGGCAACGACTAATTAGATGGGTCGTTGGGTGGAGGATAAGATCCCTGGGTTAAGTCTTAACAGTGTGGTTGACAGAAGAAGGTGATGAGTCATTAGGTATGATAACGACTCACCAAGTCAGTCGTTAGGAGGGAGAAGCTTTGGTTTTAAAGAAAGTTCCAGTGTACTTAATGAAAGGACATGAAGAATCGTTGGGTGTGGTGATGAGTCGTTACGTTGGTCATGGCCTGGTGAATTGATATTTCTATTGTACCTGACGAGTGGACCTAACGAGTCATTGGGCTGGACAAAGACTCGTCAGGTGAGTCGTGGCATCAGTTCGGGCAGCTTTTCCAGTTTTCTTTAGGGGCATTTTGTAACTCCAATGCTTTTAGTTTCTAAACTACGTCGTTTTGGGTTCTCCCTTGCATGTTTTTAAAGGCTTTTCGTGACTAAACCCTAATTCTCTCAACTCTCCTTCTTCCTCCTCTCTTCTCAAGATTCTAGGATTTCATCAAGGTGTTCCTCAAGCTTCAAGAAAGATTTTCGAGTGGGATTTTCTTCTACTAGGTATGCGTGTCTTTCAACAAGGATACTCTTCCATCCTTGTGTCCCAAAAATATTTTATTAAATACCCGATTTCCATAAATCTAGAAAAAACATGATATAGGTCTTGTAAATGGGTAAATTCTTCTTCATTTCTTTTAAATGCTAATATCTACTGCAATTATGAATTTGATTGGATTATAAACTGATGGGTTATCTTGGATTATGAAATATAGGTTGAGAATGTACGAGTGTACTATGCCCTTCATAAATTAAATTGAGTATTGAATGGGATTTGTTCATTTCCCCTTAATTATTGTAGCAATTTATGAACATGATGGAATTGTGGGAATATTGTATAATTAACCCTAATGACTTGATTATTACATTAATGACTATGTTGAGTGGAGTAGGAGTTATAGGCTTGAACAAATGAATAATTAAGTATTGTCACCATGTTTTCAATTGAATTGCTTGGGTATGAATAAATTGCATTTATATTGATGAATTATGAAGCTTGGGCAAATTCTAAATTGATTTTCCTTACAAAAGTTGTTTTCCAAATTTTGAATCTAAAACGCCCATGGATGAAAAGTTCGTAAAAGAAGGGATTTATGATAAATGTGAGATGATGATGAGGTTGAGGAGGATGAAAAGCTTGTTTCTAAAACTACCCATGATTATGTCGTTGTTTTCAAAATGAATTGATTAGATCCAAGTGTAACAAAGCTTTGGGAAATGCCCACATGTCGATTTAAAATGATGATTTTTCCCTAAATAAGCTTACCACAAAGTTTGGAGCGAAGTCTCCCAATTTTCTAAAATTAGCTTGTGGTATATTTTGAAATAAATGAAGCCATGGTCTTTGATAATGTATGAGTGGGATATACTAATCATGCATGATCTTATGCTACATGTTGATGGGAATGATATTCAAACAGTTGGGCTTGTTGTTATTAGAAAGTAGCCCCAATCCTGTCGAAAAGAATGTTGCATGATGAAAATTAGTAAACCTGCTTGTCTCTGATTAGCTGAAATTTAGATTAGCGTTGGTGGTCGAGATTCTCGTTAGCAAGAATGTTTCCCTAGTCAGTCGGGATTCTCATTAGCAAGAATATTTCCCTAGTAAGTCGGGATTCTCGTTAGCAAGAAAGTTTCCCTAGACAGTCGGGATTCTCATTAGTAAGAATGTTTTCCTAGTCAGTCGGGATTCTTGTTAGCAAGAATGTTTTTCCTAATCGATGAGACTCATCCCTATCTACTAGCCACATGTTTCTCCTCCGGTGTCGGTCAGGACTAACATCCCTAGCCAGTTGACTCCCTATATCCGACATTTTACTCCCTTTGACAGTCAAGGATTCTCGTTGAAAATGAAATGTTTCTCTTTATTGAATTGGGACGCTCCCTTGGACATTTAGGACCCTCTTGATATTATTCACGGCATCGTACCTCTGTATTATTTCTGGTGTACTTTTGCGCACCGATTGACCTTATAACGTGTATGTCCTTATGATATGGTTATGTTGATATGAATATGTGAATCTCATATAAGGTTGTCACATCTCATTTCAGTTACATTACTACTATTATGTTTTACATTACATCCTTCTTGTATATATTTTTAAGTTAGTTGATTAAGCTTCTGCATACTCGGTACATTCTAAGTACTGACGCACGCAACTAACGTACTATATCATTTCATGATATAGATTCGAGTTTCCAGACTCAGCTCGCATTTAGATATGCTTCTCTCTCTCTCGGCTCTTTAGTGGTAAGTCCTCATCACCTCCGAGGACGTGATTTATGTTCTTATTTAATTATGTTTCAGATTTTCGAACGGTAGTTGGCTAGGGGCTTTTTCCAACCAACTCATCAGTTTAGTAGAAGGCTTTTAGACATTGTCTAGATGGATTCAGCGTTGTATCTAGTGTTATTATATTTATGATTATGGATTTTATATTTGACTCTTGTAGTTAACTTTCGTTTATTCATGTTGTTTGTCATGTCTGATGTTAAGTGTATGCTATGAATTTACCATGTCGACTTGGAGCTTTGGGGTTCCTCCCTGTTACGACTGGGTTGAACTTGGGTCGTGACAAAGCGTGGTATCAGAGCAAATTTAGAGTGTCCTAGGGTGTCACGAGAGTCATTACGTAGACTCTTCTTCATGGGTGTGAGCGCGCCACACTTATGATGAAGGGCTTATGAACGTTTTAGGAATCCCTTTACTTTATGATTCTTATCGTGTGGAGTATGGCTCTGTGCGTCCTTTTCCTTTACTCGTGCTTTGTAAATCGCGAGATAATGCCTCCCAGATATGAGTGGAGAGGAGCGTGGTAACGGCCTTGGGTACCACCAAGCCAAGCAAACCCAATGGACGATTATGTTGCTCATGCCGAGTTTCGAACAACCATTCACATGTTGCTTTAGGCCACGACCGCTCAAGAATTAACCTAATAAGTGGTAGCCGTGTTCCTCAAAATAGAAATAAAGCGGCAAGGATAAGAGATTTTCTTCGGATGAACCCACCCAAATTCTTGTGGCCAGGTGGATGAGGACCCGTATGAGTTCTTGAAAGATATTGGAAGACTTCTCACATCATGGGAGTGATAGGGAATGAGAGCGCAGACTTGGCCTCCCCTGCCAGTTAAAGGGAGTCGCTTTGTATCTGGTATTTTGGTGGAGGGACAGTCAGGAGTTAGACTGAGTCCCATAGGTTGGGATGAATTTATGACAACGCTGTCTTGGATAGGTTTTTCCTCGAGAGTTGAGGAGGCGAAGGCAGTAAAGTCATTAGCAGAAATAGAATGACATGACTGTCTAGGAATATATGTTGGAGTTCACTCGGTTATCTAAGTATTCGCCGAAAATGGTATCCGACCAACGGGCTCAAGTGAGCAGGTTTGTGAATGGAGTATCAAACTCCTTGGTCAAAGAATACAGGACTTCTATGTTTCACCGGGACATAGACTTCACGTGCTTGGTAATATTTGCTCAACAGATGGAAGCTAGGGTGAAAGACAAAAAGAGAGAGGCAGAGAGGGCCAGAACTATAGACCCAGATTTCTCCCATGAAGTTCAAGTACCCTGGGCATGTGCTTATGTGCAGTAGAAATCAACAGCCCCAGCACCTTCGACAGCCAGTGCTCCATGTCAGTACAGAGGGAGGGAGAACGTACCCATTGTGTTTGAGTTGTAAGCCACTTGGGGGAGTATGCATGGACAGCTTAGATGTTTGTTTAGTGCGGCAAGGCAATATGCACACCGAGATTGCCAGCGGTGGCTAAGCGAGGTGAGAGAAGATCCTCGACCACTTCTGTAGTCCATTAGCCCACCCGTTTTGGCAGAGTGCATCCTTAGTCAGGTAGCAGGCATGTAAAAACCATGTAAGGGTGTAGTATGCCCTTCATAAATTGGATTGAACATTTATGAGTTTGTTCATTTCCCTTGATTATCATGGCAATTTTTGAACATGATTGAATTGTGGGAATATTGTATAATTAACCCTTATGACTTGATTGCCCATTTTGAGTGATATGTTGGGTGGAGTAGCAGTTATGGGCTTGAACAATTGAAAGTAAATTAAGTATTGTCACCATGTTTTCGATTCAATTGCTTGGGTATGAATAGATTGCATTTATATTGATGAATTATGAAGCTTGGGCGGATTCTAAATTGTTTTTACTTACAAAAATTATTTTCCAAATTTTGAATCTAAAACGCCCATGGATGAAAAGTTTGTAAAAAAGTGATTGCATGATAAATGTGAGATGATGATGAGGTTGAGGATGAAAAGCATGTTTCTAAAACTACCCATGATTATGTCATTGTTTTCAAACTGAATTCATTAGATCCAAGTGTGACAAAGCTTTGGGCAATGCCCATATATCGATTTAAAATGGTGATTTTTCCCTAAATAAGCTTACCACATTGTTTGGAGCGAAGTCTCTAATTTTCTAAAATTAGCTTTTGTATGTTTTGAAATAAGTGACCATGAATTTTTTTGATAAGTATGTGTGGGATCTACTAATCATGCATTATCATATACTTTACATATTGATGAGAATGATATTGCAACTGTTGGGCTTGTTGTTATTAGAAAGTATCCGTAATCTGTCGAAAAAACTTGCATGATAAAAAATTATTAAACGTGTTTATCTCTGATTAGCTGCTGAAACTTAGATTAGCGTTAGTCAGTCGGGATTCTCATTAGCAAGAATGTTTCCCTAGTCAGTTCGAATTCTCATTAGCAAGAATATTTTCCTAGTCAGTTTGGATTCTCGTTAGCAAGAATGTTTCCTAGTCAGTATAAGGTTCTCGTTAGCAAGAATGTTCCCTAGTCAGTCGAGATTCACATGTCCCTAGAAACTAGCCACGCAAGTTTCTCTCCTCAGTCGATCGAGACTAACATCCCTAGCCTGTCAGTGACTCTCTATATCAGAAGGAATTTTACCTTTGGCAATCGAAGTTCTCGTTAGTTCATGTTTCCTTTGATGATCAGGACACTCCCTTGGACATTTAGGGACCCTCTTGATATCAGTCACTGGCATCATTCACCTCTGTATTATTTCTGATTATTACTTTTGTGCACCAACTGACCTTATAACGATGTATGTCCTTATGATGTGGTATGTTGATGAATATGCGAATCTCGCCTCTGAGTTGTCGCATCTCATTTCAGTTACATTACTACTATTATGTTTTACATTACATCAGCCTTGTATACATTTTTGAGTTAGTTGATTAAGCTTTCTTTATACTCAGTACATTCCAAGTACTGACTACTTGCATACCTTCTTATGCTATATCGTTTCATGATATAGATTTAGGTTTGACCGCTCGCGGTTAGATCTCTTCTCTCTCTCTCAGGTGCTAGTGGTGAGTCCTCCTCCGAGGACGTAATTTATGTTCTTCTTTAATTGTGTTTTCAATTTTGAGACATAGGAGTTAGTTGGGGGCTTGTCCGAAACTCATCAGTTTAGTAGAAGGCTTTCAGAAATTGTCTAGATAGTTCAACGTTGTATCTAGTGTCATTATATTTATGATTATGGATTTTATATTTGACTATTGTAGTTAACTTCCGCTTATTCATGTTGTTAGTCATGTTTGATGTTAAGTGTATGCTATGTGTGATTGTGCCATGGTCGATTTGGAGCCTTTTGGGGTTCCTTGTCCCGTGTTACGACTAGGATGTGAACTCTGGTCGTGACAAACTTTGTATCAGAGCAAAGGTTTTAGAGTCTAGGGTGTCTAAAAGCAGCATTACGTAGAATCTTCTTCATGGGTGTGTAGCGCGCCACACTTATGACAAGGCTATGATACATTTAGGATTGTTCCCTTTTCTTCATGATTCTTATGTGCGTGGGTAAAGCTCTAAACAGTCCTTTTTCTGACTCGTGCTGCTTTGCGCTCGCAGATAATGCCTCCCAAACGAGCGAATGGAGGAAGACGTGGTAACGACCGCTAGCAGGTACCACCAAGCCAAGTAGACCCAGTGGACGATCATGTTGCTCATATCGAGTTTTGGGCAGCCATTCACATGTTGGCGCAAGCCCTGACCGCTCAGATTAACCAGCATGCGGTGGCCCGTTCCTTATAATGGAAATGAAGTGCAGAAAGGATAATAGAATTTCTTCAGATGAACCCATCCGAATTCTTAGGGTCAAGGTGGATGAGAACCCATATGAGTTCTTGGAAAGATTCAAAAGATTACTCTCACATCATGGGGAGTGACAGGGATGAGAATGTGAACTTAATCCTCTACTAGCTTAAAGGAGTCGCTTATATGTGGTATTGTCAGTGGAGGGACAGTTAGGGAGTTGGAGCGGGTCCCATAGGTTGGGATGAATTTATGACAGCGTTTCTGGACAGGTTTTTCCCTCGGGATTTGAGGGAGGTGAAGGTGGCGAGAATTCATTAGCAGAAAGAATGACATGACTGTCTAGGAATATGCATTGGAGTTCACTCGGTTATCTAAGTATGCGCCGGATATGGTGTGTCGCGAGCCCAGCCCGAGTGAGCAGGTTTGTGAATGGAGTATCAAACTCCTTGGTCAAAGAATACAGGACTTCCATGTTGCACCGGGACATAGACTTCCCACACTTGGTAATAATTGCTCAACAGATTGAAGCACCATGTGAAAGAAAAAGAGAGAGAGAGGCCAAGAGGGCCAGAACTGGAGACCCATATTTCTCCACTTCGGAGGTCAGTGTGGACATCAGCTCACGTTACCAGCGAGAAATCAACGGCCCAACACCTTTCACAGCCAGTGCTCCGTGTTAGCCTAGATGAGGAGATTACGTACCCATTGTGTATGAGATGTGGAAAAAGACTGGCAGGGAGTATGCATGGCAAACTCAGATGCTTGTTTTTGGTTCGTCAAGGCGGGCCATATGCACCAAGATTGCGTAGCGGTAGCGGGTGAAGATCTCGACCATTTCTTCAGCAGTCCCGATAGCCCGCCTGTTTCATTAGGGTGCATCCTCAGATCTGGGTGGTGGGCATCATTAAAACCAATCCTATGCCATAGCATTCTGACTTTGTAGAGCCGATGCTATTGTTATGCACGCGTAAGGCCGTCTGTCACACCCCGCTTGGAGGGTATGACTGGCACCTGTGGTGCCCTACTAGGACCTGAACTGCTAGACTGCTGAGCTAAGCACTTATGGTGTCTGACTGGCTCTAACTCTGATTCACAAATCAACGAGGGCTATATGACGGCTGTAAATACAGCCCCCATGCATGCTGGGCCTATAGCCACCCTGCACAACCACAACAGCTAACAAGAACCACATCGTATAGGGAACCTATGCGAGTCGACAAGGCCACCGTTCTGTCTAGCTACTTCTGAATCAAGAAAACAGGAGCTATACTGCTACGTGACCGACAAGGTCACCACAACCAACGAATAAGGTACGGCCATCATAAACAAGCTAAGACATACACACAGCCTCACACGATCTGGTATAACTAACCACAGAATACACAAGCTGCAAGCCTCTAAGAATATTGATAAGATTGTTAGGACAGGGCCCCGGCCTACCCATACTGTACAACAAAAGAAAAGAAATAAACCTCTAGCTGTCTAGCTCCAGATGATAGTAGTTATTGACTCAATATGCTGGCTGGAATTACGAGGTATCGGCTCCTCATTTGTAAGTACTGCGGGCAAGTAATGCGAGCGCCCCCAGCGACGTCGGTACCACTGGGACCGAGTATAAAAACTAGACATAACTGAATATAGCAATAATACTGGTAGTTCTGAATATCAGAAAGTAGCTGAAACTATCTGGGCTGGCGGGATCTGGTATTAAGCTTATCTGTACTGAAGGTAAGGTAGAAGCATACACATCGACGTGGCGTCCTGCTATCTATCAGCTAATAAATAACAGGTATATACATATATAACATACAAGGACCTATACCAGCCGTCATAAGCCGGAAGGTGCCAACCAACACACAGTCTATATACCCCTACCCGGGTCAAAACCATCCAAAGTAAATCACTTCACTCGCCTACTAACTACGAGGGCATCTCTATCAGCCCCCTGGGTATGTAGCTTGGGCTCAGGCCCACGACTATAACTATATCTTAGTCGGAGGACTCTGTAACTATCAAACTGCAATCTGTATTTGTATCTGTATCTGTATCTGTATCTGTAGTCTGCCCCCTGGGCGCAAGCGCTCGACAGGGTAAGCTATAATGCTACTCTTACGATCCAGCCTGGTATAAGAATGCTGCATCCCATCTTCGTCTCCTAACGGGCACGACATGCCACTCCTTGGGTAAGCGTATCCTCACCCTTTGTGGGCGAGTCATTACAACTATTAACCCTGGGGCGGCAAACTCTAAAGGGTGCCCTCATAACACAAACAAGTCTCAACAAACAATATTCACATATAGCAAGCATGTTGATATGAAAAATACTATCCATGTTTTGATGTTCTATTTTGAATCTCTTTTCTACATTAAGCTGATTACATTACTGGGCTAACTGTATCACAGAAATAATATCTAGTTGTCTGATACTGATTTACTGACTTTTATTCTGAATATAGCATAATAACATAAAACATGCTTGCTGGATTCATACTGGACTCAATACTCAACTTCTGGATTCTTTCTTCTGGAGTTCACTTTATTTGCTATACTAGGATTACTAACTTGCCGAAGGAACAGGCTTTACATACCTCAATCTCTGACTTCTTGGCTAAATGGCGTAACTTGGCCCAGTATCAGCTATTTCTCCCAACTGCATTCATATTTACAGCAATTAGAACTAAATTCATCAATATTCCACAGAAGAAAATATCACTTTAATATATATATTTAGCCCAAATTTTGGCTTGTCGAAAAACGGTCGAAAACTCGCTATTTCTCGAAAGTCCAGAGGAATGCTTACTTTAGGGAGCTAGGAGTATATTGACACTAATTTGGAGCAATTCCATACCTTAGCTCATTAGCACGACGATTTGCTGGCCGAATTTTACGAAACTAAAATCCGTAGGAGTCTCCTTGCGTAATACCTCACTACCCACGGTTGCTGCTTAATACCTCACTACCCACGTTTATTTCGAGTTTGGACCGCGTATATAGGTGTAATCGGAAGGAAAATGGTAGGTTTTGTTCGTGTTTCCCTCTGTCTGGTTTGCCCTCTGTTTCTCACTGGAAATTATGAGAAATTTAATGAAATAAACGAAGTGGGGGTTTATATAGTAGGGCCTGGACAGGGCCTCCGTGGCACGGCGCCATCGCGGAGGGGCTCTGCCCTGACTCCTCCCGCGATGGTTCGATGCGACGTGCATCCGGTCTTCCCCCGGGCCTTCTTCTAGCATGTATGGCATTTTAAAACCCTTAACCAACATGCGAATAGGCCATCTAGATATTAAAAACTTACAAGGTGTAACACGTCCCCCACTCCCGTCCCGGGGCGCTAAGGGGCTTTTGTTTTTGGAACAGACGGCAGTGTTTTGCTGACGCCTCGAATCAAGCTTTTATTGAGACATGCTACGCTTTCTCCTCCATTGATAGTAGGTTGATGGGTCGCACGCCCAACACACATGTTTTGGCCTCGTGTGTCCATAACTCATAAAGATAAGAGCAAGGTGCCGGTAGTGGCCACATCAAGATAAGGGCAAGGTGCTGATAGTGGCCACATCAAGATAAGGGAAAGGTGTCGGTAGTGACCACAGGTATGTTGTAAATCTTGTATTACCCCTTATATTGTCAGCCTAGTATCGAATGAGAAGCTCTATTGTGATTTTGGAAAGAGATTGTCGATGTGTAAGGTGATTAGTTGATAGTGTAAGGCTCACAGTGAAGGTTAGAAGTGAAAGAGGAGTTAAGAATTAGTAACTTAGCCGGGCTTGAAGGGAGATTCGAGAGTCTTGGAAGGATGACTTAAAGCTAAGGGGGAGATAGTGAATATGTGAAGCAGGCCGGACCTTGAGAATGCTCATAAGGAAGTTCTAGCCTTAGTAGTTGCAGTATGTCGGTCTTTTCGAGGTTCAGATAATTTCCCTTGTATTTCAGTTGAAGTTAAAGTGTGTTCATTTCCTATGTGCAGATTCTCGAGGTTTAGAGGTAACCTTTTCAGATAGTGATGCCAGTCTTGTTCTATGAGTCCTTTATGCTCATTTTAATGTTATGAATCAGTTATGTTTGTTGATTTATATTTTCCAGTGTAGTCAGCTCGAACTCAGTCTATAAAAGTTGCTTAGTAAGTTCAGTAAAACCAGGCTATCTCACGTATGTGCTCAGTTTTAGATGTCAGAATAACTCGTGCTCATGAATTCCTTATCCTCAGCTAGATTAGATATTCTGAATCCTAGCTTAGTATCGAGAAGCGATTTGAGAATGAAGGGTTAGTACGTATCGGTTCAATGCCAAATTCTTTTCGGTGTTCTGTCTAGTTCTATGTTGATTTCATGTCCTTCGGTTTCTCTTGTGCCATGGTATGCATGTTCGATGTGCATATTTGATTTTGGTGTATAACGTTGGTCCAGAGTCATATACTCCATTGGTGTTAGCTATGATTGATTTTGGAATTTCAGTTCGTCTCTATCTTTTCGGTATGTTTAGCCAACATTCAAGGACGAATGTTCCCAAGGGGCAGATATAGTAACACCCCGGAAGTCCTTCAGATTAGACCCCGGAGTTAGATAAAGCTCAGCAGAAAAATTAGCAGAAACTTACATCAGAACGAGTCAGAGAACGACTCGTTAGGAGACCTAACGGATCGTGGTCTGACCCGTGAGGAACTGTAAGAAGGGATGGAATGCCCAATGGCCACGGACGACCTGATGAGTCATCATGCCGGGCAACAACTCGTTAGGTGGGTCGATGGGTGGAGGATAAGATCCCTGGGTTAAGTCTTAATAGTGTGGTTGACGGAAGAAGGTGACGAGACGTTAGGTATGATAACGACTCATCAAGTCAGTCGTTAGGAGGGAGTAGCTTTGGTTTTAAAGAAATTTCTAGTGTACTTAACGAAAGGACATGATGAATCATTGGGTGTGGTGACGAGTCATTACGTTGGTCGTGGCCTGGTGAATTGATATTTCCAGTGGACCCAACGAGTCGTTGGGTTGGACAACGACTTGTCAGGTGAGTCGTGGCATCAGTTTCGACAGCTTTTCTAGTTTTCTTCAGGGGCATTTTTGTAACTCCTATGCTTTTAATTTCTAAACTACGTCATTTTGGGTTCTCCCTTGCATATTTTTAAGGTTTTTCCATGCCTAAACCCTCATTCTCCCAACTCTCCTTCTTCCTCCTCTCTTCTCAAGATTCTAGGGTTTAATCAAGGTATTCCTCAAGCTTCAAGGAAGATTTTCGAGTGGGATTTTCGTCTACCAAGTATGCAGGTCTTTCAACAAGGATACTCTTCCATCCTTGTGTCCCAAAAATATTTTATTAAATACCCAATTTCGATAAATCTAGAAAAAACATGATATAGGGCTTGTAAAAGGGTAAATTCTTCTTCATTTCTTTTAAATGCTAATATCTATTGCGATTATTAATTTGATTGGATTATAAACTGATGGGTTATCTTTGATTATGAAACATTGGTTGAGAATGTAAGAGTGTAGTATGCCCTTCATAAATTGAATTGAGTATTGAAAGGGACTTGTTCATTTCCCCTTGATTATCGTAGCAATTTGTAAAGATGATGGAATTGTGGGAATATTGTATAATTAAACCCTAATGACTTGATTATGACATTGATGACTATGTTGGGTGGAGTAGGAGTTACGAGCTTGAAAAATTGAAAGTAAATTAAGTATTGTCACCATGTTTTCGATTGAATTGCTTGGGTATGAATAGACTGCATTTATATTGATGAATTATAAAGCTTGAGCGGATTCTAAATTGTCTTTCCTTACAAAAATTGTTTTCCAAATTTTGAATCTAAAATGCCCATGGATTAAAAGTTCATAAAAGAAGTGATTTATGATAAATGTGAGATGATGATGAGGTTGAGGATGAAAAGCATGTTTCTAAAACTACCCATGATTATGTCGTTGTTTTCAAAATGAATTGATTAGAACCAAGTGTGAAAAGGCTTTGGGCAATGCCCACATGTCGATTTAAAATGATGATTTTTCCCTAAATAAGCTTACCACAGTTTGGAGCGAAGTCTCCCAATTTTCACAAATTAGCTTGTGGTATATTTTGAAATAAATGAAGCCATGCATCTTTGATAAAGTATGAGTGGGATCTACTAATCATGCATGATCTTATGCTACATGTTGATGAAAATGATATAGCAACTGTTGGGCTTGTTGTTATTAGAAACTAGCCCCAATCCTGACGAAAACAATGTTGCATGATGAAAATTAGTAAACGTGCTTGTCTTTGATTAGCTGCTGAAACATAGACTAGCGTTAGTCAGTCGGGATTCTCGTTAGCAAGAATGTTTCCCTTGTCAGTCGGGATTCTCGTTAGCAAGAATGTTTCCGTAGTCTGTCGGGATTCTCGTTAGCAAGAATACTTCCCTAGTCAGTCGAGATTCTCGTTAGCAAGTATGTTTCCCTTTTCATTAGGGACTCACATCCCTAGCTACTAGCCACGCATGTTTCTCCTCAATCTGTCGGGACTAACATCCCTAGACGGTCAGTGACTCTCTATATCAGAGCATTTTACTCCCTTTGACAGTCAGGGATCCTCGTTACTAAGAATGTTTCCCTTTGATAGTCAGGGACGCTCCCCCTTGACAGTTAGGGACCCTCTTGATATCAGTCACGGCATCATACCTCTGTATTATTTCTTATTATTACTTTTGCGCACCAGTTGACCTTATAACGATGTATGTCCTTATGATGTGGTTATATTGACATGAATATGTGAATCTCATATAAGGTTGTCACATCTCATTTTAGTTACATTACTACGTTTATGTTTTACATTACATCCTTCTTGTATATATTTTTAAGTTAGTTGATTAAGCTTCCTGCATATTCAGTACATTCCAAGTACTGACCGCACGCCTTCTTGTGCTATATCGTTTCATGATATAGATTCAGGTTTCCAGACTCAACCTCGCAGTTAGATATGCTTCTCTCTCTCTCAGTTGCTAGTGGTAAGTCCTCATCCTTTGAGGACGTGATTTATGTTCTTATTTAATTATGTTTCAGTTTTCAGACTGTGGAGTTAGCTGGGGGCTTGTCCCAGCAACTCATCAGTTTAGTAGAAGGCTTTCAAACATTGTCTAGATGGATTCAGCGTTGTATCTAGTGTAATTACATTTATGATAATGGATTTTATATTTGACTCTTGTAGTTAACTTCCGTTTATTAATGTTGTTTTCCATGTCTGATGTTAAGTGTATGCTATGATTATTCCATGGGTCGACTTGGAGTCTTTCGGGGTTCCTTGTCCCGTGTTATGACTAGGGTGTGAACTCGAGTCGTGACAACCTCTATCTTACGATTCTGAATGGCTTCCTTTAACTTTACCATAATGGGGTCCTCGTCTTTTCTAGCTTTCACATCAGTCACCAAGAATGATTCTAACCCGTTCTGAACTATAACACCGCCATTGTTCGAGTCAACCAAATGAACTCCCAACCTTGCAAGTTGATGCACATCCTTCACCAGCTCCTTCCTCCCCTGATCCACATGGGACACACTCTCCATAGAGAGTCTACTAAGTGCATCTTCTACTACATTGGCCTTACTCAGATGGTAAAGGACACTCATATCATAATCCTTGAGTAGCTCCAACCACCTCCTTTGGCGTAGATTTAGATCCTTCTGTGTAAAAACATATTGTAGGCTCTTGTGGTCCGTAAACACATCTACATGGACCCCGTACAAATAGTGTCTCCATATCTTCAAGGAAAATACCACCGCAGCCAATTCAAGATCATGGTAATTTCTTTCATGAACCTTCAGCTGTCTGGAAGCGTATGCTATAACTTTATCATGCTGCATCAATATAAAACCAAGGCCAATTCTAGAAGCATCACAATACACAACAAACCCATCGGTACCCTCCAGTAGAGTTAACACTGATGCTAAGGTGAGTCGAGTCTTCAACTCCTGAAAGCTCCTCTCACAAGCATCCGACCATTGGAACTTCACTTTCTTTTGGGTCAATTTGGTCAATGGCACTACGATAGAGGAAAAACCTTCAATAAATCTTCGATAGTACCCAGCTAAACCCAAGAAACTCCTGATGTCTGAAGGATTCACCGGTCTAGGCCAATTCTTTACCGTTTCTATCTACTGAGTGTCCACCTTTATGCTCTCACTTGACACCACATGGACTAAAAATGCCACTGAGTTCAATCAAAACTCACACTTGCTGAATTTAGCATATAGTTGATGATCCTTGAGGGTCTGTAGCACCACCTTCAAATGAGCGGCATGCTCCCCCTCGCTCTATGAGTATATCAGGATGTCATCAATGAACACAGTCACGAACATATCCAAGTATTGCTTGAACACCCTGTTCATCAAATTCATAAAAGTTGCAGGAGCATTCTTTAGTCCAAAAGATATAACTACAAACTCATAATGACCATACCGCGTCCTGAAGGCTGTATTCGGGATGTCACTCTCCCGAACCCTGAGCTGATGGTATCCAGATCTGAGGTCTATCTTCGAAAAGCACTTGGCACCCTGGAGCTAGTCAAACAAATCATCAATCCTGGGTAGAGGATACCTATTCTTGATGGTGACCTTGTTCAATTGTTGATAATCATTACACATATGAAGAGAGCCATCTTTCTTTTAGACAAAGAGAACTGGCGCACCCCATGGGGATTTGCTCGGTCTAATAAAACCCTTATCTAAAAGGTCCTTCAACTGTTCCTTCAATTCTTTTAGCTCGGATGGAGCCATTATGTAAGGAGGAATAGATATAGGCTGCCTATCCATAAAAAGGTCTATACCAAAATCAATCTCCCATTCGGGAGGGATTCCCGGTAAATCATCTAGGAAGACTTTTGGATACTCACATACTACCAGGATTGACTGGATAGTCAGGGTCTCAGACATGGCATCCTTAACCCTAACTAAATGGTGCACGCAACCCTTGGAGATCATCTTTTTGGCCTTAAGGTAGGAAATGAAACGACCTACAGGCGCAGCTGAACTACCCTTCCATTCTAGAACTGGCTCACCTAGAAATCTGAAATCTACTGCCCGGGTTCTACAATCAACTGAGGCATAACATGCAAATAGCCAATCCATGCCGAGGATAACATCAAAGCCGGTCATGGCTAACTCTACTAGATCTTCTGAGGTGACTTTCTGAAGGACTGTGATCGGTCAACTTCTATATACCTGTCTAGCTACAACTGAATCACCCACCGGAGTAGAGACTGAGAACGGTTCTGACAAGATTTTGGGACTGACTCCGAAACTACTAGCCACATAATGTTTCACAAAAGACAAGATAGCCTCGGATCTAACAAAGTATATACATCATGATTGAAAACTTGTAACATACCAGTGACTATATCTGGGGGAGACCTCCTAATCCTGGCGAGATGCTAAGGTGTAGAATCTGTTTTGGCGCTAACCGCCAGCTGTGCTAGTAGATGCCCCTGCTGGGCTGGGCGTGTGGGTGGAGTTGTGTAACTGGAAGCTAGGCCTCGACCCCTATCATGGCCCTTTCTAGCTGCTATGAAATCTATGAGCATATGTCCGGGCTTTCCGCACTCTAAGAAAGCACCTATACCCACCAAACACTTACCCATGTGACCCCGACCAACCTGCCGCAAACTGGGATACTAGAATTCGCGGGCCTGCTACTCTAACCTCTAGAGCCTGATGCTCGCCCTCTCTGGTCATGCCTAGGTCTGGATGGCACACTCATCACTGAAGATGTTGGGGCTGAGGACCTCTGGTGGGACTGCTGTCAGTGCCCACCACCTGGCCTCGACTGAGAGAACCTATAGCTTTCTGTCCTGACCCTCTTAGCCTCTCTCTCCCTTAGATGCACCACCTCTATTTTCTGGGCGTACAAGACTATCCGAGGCAAATCAATATACTGATGGAGCATGGCGGTTCTGCAATCCTTGTTTAGATAGTTCACCACCCCATGAACAAACCTGCTCACTAGCGCCCTCTGATCAACCACTAACTCTGGGGCGTACTTTGATAGATGAGTGAACTCTAGGGCATACTCCTGCACCATCATCTTTCCTTGTTTTAGATTCATGAACTTGGCCGCCTTCAACTCCCTCATCTGACGAGGGGAGAACCGTTCTAGAAAAGTGACGTGAAACTCCTCCCAACTAATAGGGCCTGCTCCGGCTGCCCTACTATCCTTCCACTGTCTAAACCAAATGTGTGCGACCCCCTTCAACTGATATGTGGCCAAATCAGCACACTCTTCTCCATTCACCCCCGTGACCTGGGTGATCTTCAAAATCTCGTCAATAAACTCATGTGGATCCTTATCCACCTTTTACCCAAGAAACTATGGTCGGTTCATCCTTAGGAAATCTCTGACTCGTGCTGCCACCATATTCCCATTCTGCGAGACATGTGCCACTGCCTGCTGGTTGACCTAAGCGGTCAAGACCTGCGCTAGCATCTGAATGGTTGCCCTGAATTCAACGTGGGCAACCAGCTCCAGTGCATGGTGCTCATGGACTGGTGGGGCTTGTTGGTGCCCATCTCCATTGCCATCCTTGTGGCCATTTCCATTTCCATTCCTTCTGCCATTAACTCTACGGGTAGGCATGATTCTTCAATCGCGAATAGCACGATATAGAAGGATAGAGAGACATTTCATCGGACAACATAGATCATGAAGAAGAGAACATTTCCTAAACGTCTCGTAGCCTCTTCGTCATAAGTGTGGCGCGCTTCACACCCATGAAAAAGACTACTAAATACGGCTTTCAGATACCCTAGGACACTTCAAAACCTATTGCTCTGATACAAAGTTTGACACAATGCGAATATAGGCTCGGATCGAGACACGGGACAAAAAGCCCCGAGAGACTTCAAATCGACCTATGGAATGAACATGCATCTAACTCAATCAAATAAAGCGGAATACTTAACATAACAAACATAGCACAAGTCTAAGCATAACATACCATCTGAGTATGCAACCCCAGTCTGATGCTGAATACAATCTATTGTCTGAAAATTCTCTAAGTCTGATGAGTTGATGGGACAAGACCCCAACTAACTCTCTAAGTCTTAAAACAGAAAATACCAAGATACAGATAATGAATGGTCCTCGAGAGATGAGGACTCACCGATAGAGACTGGATGCTAACTCCGAAAGCTGGCTAGTGACAAGGTTGAGTCTAAAGATTGGAGCCTGTATCATAAAATGATACAGCACAGAGTATGCGGTCAGTACGTGGAATGTACTGAGTATGCAAGATAAGTAAAATCGCTTAAATAAGTAAAATAATTTAAAACATACATAATATAAAACACAATTAAGATAAGAATCTGATATTAGGGTTTGCATGCTATTTTTATGAAATCATAATTTGAACACAACTGAACATCATAACTGAATCGAATGACCCAAAGCTGAAATTTGATAATCAAAATAAAACTGAACATTTGGGTCAAACCTGCTTTAAAACATATATAGATAGCATGAATGATATACATGGATAACTGAAATCATGAGGAACAATGGAGACTCGTCATATAACTGACATTATCACGGTAGAGCTTACGTGGTCCCGACTATCACACTCAAGTGGGCAGAGCCGTCTAAACCCTTGCCAGGGCTAAAGACGCTACCATGATATCGATATCAAGCTCAAGGCCCATTAGAGGTAGGGGATAGCTCACAAAGGAGGTCTTAAAGTATATATGTAAACCTATGTTGGCGCGTAGTTTTGAGGCATAGGGTTGACTGACCCTTAGCCTACTCGGTGCTAGACACTACTCTCAAAAATATGCATATGCTCTCCATCGTTTTTCAATGAAGATGACCATCATCTATTGACGAAGCTGAATAATCATATATATATATAACATCTGAAATCATACATGAGGAGATTTGGCTCAAACCACACCACAAGCTGAACATAATTGGGAGTCTTAACTCCAAAACCATGTGGTAAGCTAATTCATGGAATCATGGATCATACTTGAACATATGGGTTTTGCCCAATACTTAAACATGCTTGAAAATACTTAATTCACTTGAAAACATGATCATAAACATGGGTAACTTGAAAACTTGCTTTTCATCAACAATATCTCATCATACTTGAACATTCATCATAATCTCAACTTTCATGAACTTCTCATAAATGGGAATTTTAATTTATAAATCTTGAAAACATGATTATAATTGAAAACAACGTAAAACATGCCCATGAATCATAATTCAATAATAGAAACATACTTAGATCAAATCCATGGTAGAAACTTAGGAAATTCATGCATTGGGTTAAAACTCCATAGAATCAACATATAGATTTTTCATGAACTAGAGAGGGATTGGGCATGGGTGCGAAAAAATTCACCCATTCACAACCTTACATACCTGAGAGAATCATATTCTACCACTCCTTCGATTGCCCAATGAAGAATTGATGAAAACTTGAAAGAACTTGAGCTAGATCACCCCTCTAAAATTTCACACATGCATGCATGAATGTGAATGAGCCTAGAATGAACTTACCCCTCTTAAAACTCCCTATTTCAAGCTTAAAATGACGTAATTTAGGACCCCTGCTTAGGAATAACAAAAATACCCTTAATGATTTTCTTGGAAAAACTGATCTGCCAGTGACAACGGACGTCAGAAAGGTCCGCTGCTAGCTCCCACGGTCCATTACTACCACTCGTTGCTACTCCCTGAATTCAGGTCTCTGATCCCTCACTACGATCGGACAGTACGGGTCATTGCTAGCTCAAATGACTCATTGCTTCCAATCGTCGTTGCCACTGCCTTAACCTAGAATCCCTTTAAATGGCTGCTGACAACTGCCCATTGTTTCCTGCAACAGGTCATTCTACGACTTATTACTCCCTCCTAGACCAAGGACCAGTCTCACAACGACCCCATGCAATGACTCGTTACACCGAACAACGGGTCGCTCCTAGACCCGTTACTTCCAACTCCAACCCTACAGTGCCTCACCATGGATTTACCCAACGGGTCGTTAGTCGCACCAACCACCCATACCATGACCTATTCTAAGAATTTTTTTCCATATTTCTGCTATTTTCATTTTTAAATCCGGGGTCTAGTCTTGGTACTTTCGGGGTATTACATCCCGAGTATACACTCAAGTGGACAGAGCTGTCCAAAGCCTTGCCAAGGCTAAGAGCACTACCATGATATCGATATCAACTTGAAGGCCCCTCGGAGGCAGGGAAAGCTCACAAGGGAGGTCCTAAATCATCTGAACATACCTACGTTGGCAGGTAGTTCTGAGGCATAGGGTTGACTAAACCCTTAGCCTACTCAGTGCTAGATACTACTCCCAAAATTATGCATATGCTCTCCATCATTTTTCAACGAAGTTGAACCATCATGTTGCGCCGAAGCTGAATCATAATAGTACATGCATAATCTGAAAACATATCATGAGGAGCCTCGGCTCGACCATACCACAAGCTGAAAATGAGGAGTCTAGAATTCAAAACTATGTGGTAAGCTAATAATATGAAATTAAAATAAATCATGAAACATACTTTATCATAGGGGCTTGCCCAAACTTATACATGCTTTGAGATTGTCAAAATCATGGGTAATTAAAAATAATAGATCATAATCTCAACCTTTCATGAACTTTCATAATTGTGCATCATAATTGTAAGACTTTGAAATCATGAATTCGTAATTAAAATCATCATAAAACGTGCCCATGAATCTTAAAACAACATTAGAAACATGAATAGATTTTTCCCATGATAGATATTTTGAGAATTTCACAAATTGGGTTAAAACCCCATAGCCCCGTCAACCTTGAATTACATGAATTTAGAAGAGAATTTAGGCATGGAAGTGAAGAAAATACTCTCATTTATAACCCCAAATACCTGATTAAATCTGACTTCACACCCTTCCTTGATTTCCCAAGAGATTTGGGGAAGAACCTAAGGAATTCTCAAGCTTGATCTCCGATGATTCACTCTAATCTTGCATGCATGGAATAGAAAGGCTTATGATAGGTTAAGTACTCTTAAAACCCTTCTAACTGATCTTAAAATGACGTAGTTTTGGACTTAGGAATTATGAAAACACCCTTACTAAAATACAGAAAAAATACACACTGCCAGTCACCAGGGGGGACATCATGACTTGTGGTGTACCTAATGACTCGTGGTGACCCAGTCGTTGGGAACAGTGCCATAAATCAACATCCATGCCTACTCCTGACCACGACCAACTCCACGAGTCGTGGAGTCACTTCACGACTCGTGGCTTCCTCCCGTGGTCACATCTTGCCCACGAACCTTATCCATCCTCCTCTCACTTCACGAGTCACCTAACGACTCGTGAAGTCTTCCCACGGGTCACTAGATGACTCGTCCTGTGGCCCAGGAAATATTTTCCTACTTTTTTCACCTGAACCCTCGGGTCTGAGCTTAGGGACTTTCGGGGTATCACAAAAGATATCATGATATAATTATAAAAAAGAATATAAATGATAACAGTGAGATTTTCATGAATTGACTTCTTTCCATACAAAGTAGGAGATTAGTATCCCAAACCATGAGCCCAATAATAGGGTTTTAAAGGATAAGCCAAAATGCACAACAACCCATAAAGTTGACATATTTATAAAGCCTACAAGGATCCTATTAACTGAAGAAATGTAGAGACAGGGCTAAAACTTAATCAAAATGAGCTTTAATTTTTCGTTTTAATTAATCTCAAATTTTCATTGCTACTCTCTTATCCTAACTTCAACCTCTTTGGTCGGGCAAGTTGAAGATACAGGCTTGTTTCAATGTTAGCAACCGCTAAAATTTTAATTAAAATGAAGAATTAAATCTCATTTTAATTAAGTTTTAGCGGTTACAAACGTTGAAACAAGCCCGTATCTTTAACTTTCCAGACAAAGGAGGTTTAAGTTAGGAAAAGAAAGTAACAATGGCAACTTGAGATTTATAATTCTCATATAATTAACTTAAGCTCTAACTGAGAATAGTTAAAGTCAAGACTTATTGCAAAGTTAGAATATACACACTTTTGAGACTGAGGGGAGATGTGTGGAAAGCATCCATTTTCTATTGGTGCACCTAACACATGCACTTTGAGACCAAGAGGAGATAAGTGTAGTCTTTAAGTCGAGAAACATTAGATGTACTAAACATAAATCTTATACAAAATTCACCAGGATAGATTACTAGTAAAAGCCTACTAAATTATGACATCATGGGGAACACAGTCCTAGCTTAGCTTCATCAATATGATACATACTCAATTATTTTTAGAATTATTTTCTTTTTATTTTTATTTGAAAACCCCCTTCTGAAATATTGATTACAAGTTAGCTTATTTTCATCTTTAACATATTATTTCTGCCTATTCCCTGTGGGATCGACCCTAACCTTTGTTTAGTTACTATATTTGACAGCGACCACTTTATACTTTAATTGTGAGGTGTAATTTGGGCGTGATCACTACCATTCAACAAAATGATCATATCTCCCTCTAGGAAGGTCCAAATAATGAGCGGTTTGATATATTTGAAACTACATTTGATTACCTTTAATTTGATAGGTAATGCACACATAAATACTTATATACTAGGAGATATGTCGGGTTGAAGTTAGACCTTGTGCGTCATATACAAAAACTTTATTGATGGAGAAGCTTTAAACCAAACTTTGTGCTAGAAATCCTTTATACCCTAATTCACATCCACACACCTAAACCCTGACCCTTACACCTAAGAACAACTAAGTTATCTTGCTTTAGTTCAATTCATAAATGACACAAGAGTCAAAGTTAATCTTCGAAACTCGGCTGTTACAGGCTCAGTTTGACTTTTAAGGTATGTAACACCCCAAGAGTTCCCTAGATCAGACCCCAATGTTGGAATGGAATTTAGTAGGGAACCAGAAAAAGTGCTACAGAATTACTCATGTGATAAGTCATGGTCCCAACCAATGGCTCATCGTATGAGTTGTCGTGAGGAGCAGATCAAGAGAGGGTCCAGTGGTAACGACTCAAGGTATGAGTTGTCGTTTGGTCAGACAGGCCGTTAGTTCACCTATCTTGACCCATTTCTTGCATATCACAATTTCATTACCCCAAAAATCCGTCG